>JARGSG010000045.1:0-190027 GCA_030374805.1 Gracilaria gracilis | reverse complement strand
ATTCGGACCAAGTCCACACAGTTTCACTCGCTCATAAACAAAGCCTCCCAATTGTAAAGCGTACGAACATTTTTTTTGTTTTCAGGACAACATCAGTGGAATGTAAAGTGTGCAGCATGATGGCAATGATGGCAACCTCAAAGAGGGTGAAGGGGACGTCAGGCTGTGGGTACGTGATTCCGCGAGACAGAAATCTCGAGTTTTTGCCGTTACGAGCAGCCCCTTCTAAGCCGTCCTCCGATAAAATAGCCTCCTCACACACCCGCGCACACGCCCACTAGTAGCATGGGTATCCTAAAGGCTAGTGGAGAACAAACAGACAACTGGACTCCGTGGCGAGCTGGCCTTACGCAGAGCGCCAAGCTGGCAGCTTCTTCCGCCGTCGCAACTCTTCCGCCAGCGCAACGCGCCAGTTTTTACTCTCCAGCTTTGCGCATCGCACGCCCTAAAAGAAACCAGCGTTCCCCCGCCACGTACCGTTCCAAAAAGGCTGATTTTGGAAAAAGGTCGATAGTGGAATTTATCACTAATGACCGCATATCTCCAGACCTGATGGTTCGTCTTGGACTTTATTCAGCTCAGTAGAATTGTCTCAATTAGACGAAGAGAATGAATCCAGAAACGCGCCAACTTCAAACGCGACGCACAGTTTAACTATAAAAAGGTAGTTCTTCTACAGCTCCTAGCCATCAAAAGATGGGTTTATACTTTGCTCTACGTCCTCCACAGCCGGTCTCAAGACTCCATATCAACCACAGAAGCCTCTCATGGCTCTGTCAATGAGACGACAGGCCAGCCGATACAAAAAAGGCAAACAACAGGCCGAGAACAGACGCAAAATTAAATAACTTACGGTGTCTATGCTCACAGAAACAAAGAAGAAATACTCAATTCGCACAATTAGCGCTTACACAGACTTAAGCAAGACTCTCATTGACAACCTTAGAAAGTTACTAACCACCAACAATGACAAAGCCATCAAACACCATGTATCTGAAGCATCGAACTCACGGGCTGGGGGCCCAACAGTTCTAAAGCCGTGTGAAGAAGACATGATAGTTAAACAAATGTTCGAAGCAGCTGAACTTTGTTTTGCTGTAGAAAATGACCCATTGAAACAAGTCATGTCATACAAAGCAGGAGATAATCGCCGCGGTGGGGAAAACGGCATTCCGTCTGATGATGCAGTGCGCTCTTTTCGTGCACGTCCCAGAGAGCTGTCGTATTATACATTCTATCAAAAAGACAACGCCAAACTGAAAAGCGAGAATTATGAGCCTGTTAAAAGCTTCTTTGATGTAGTCGGGAAACTGGGCAAAGAGAACAAAGGCCTTTTAACAGACCCATCTCGATTGTGGAATATGGACGAAACAGCTGTTGATTCGACATGAGGTAAAGCAATCAAATCGTATGGGGCACCTACATCGAAGCACGGTGGCTGCAGGGTGGCACAAAAAGTGCAAGAAGTTGACAAACACATAACCGCCGTTGTGGTTTGTTCTGCATCGGGACTCAAGGCACCACGGTTCTTCATAATATCAAGGAAAAATATCATTTTAAGCTGGTTTGAGCCACTGCCCGCCGTATACGAAAAAATTGAGGACATATGTAGACCATTTCAGCGTCCGCACTGGATGCCCAAGAACGCAGTTATAAAGTGTACTGAAGATGGATCGATGACAAAGGAAATACTTGCTGCATTTGTGAAACATGTCAACAGTTTCGTTCGTCAGCATGTCCTAGAGTCAGACCCTCATCTGTTGACGATGGATGGACATTCGTCAAGGAAGGGGTTTGAGTGGGTCGTGGAGTGCGAGAAGAACAACTGCCTGCCTGTCATTAAACCGGCGAATACATCGCATATTCTCCAGCCGTGCGATAAAAGGATCAACAAAACCTTTCAGGAATCCATTCGCCATATTCGAGATTCCTTCAATAAGTCCGCTATACCGGAGACCCGTACCCCAAGGTTCAACTTTGCTTGCGCAATATACGCTCATCATACAATTACTGTTCCCGTGATAACAGTCTCTTTCGAATCTACACGTCTTTTTCCATTCAATCCAGCCTTCGCCAATCGGTTTAAGGAGAAAAAGGAAGAGATGACAACTGTGAATACACCAGAAGAGGATTCAGTTGCGGGTCGTTTGCAGCGCGTACAGGTGCGTAAGACAGATGCGGAGGTACTGGAGAAGGCTAAGAAAATCTTTGAAACTCCAATGAACCAGTCAAAAAAAGTTCACAACCTCACAAAGCTCTTCGAGAGTGCCACAACAGCTCACAACATAATAATGAAGAGCATAACCCCTTTGAAATCCGAGAAGTTTCTCGCGGGTGATGGATATGTTAAGCCCAAATCAGTTCCATATGATTGCGGTGCTCCGGCGGAACTGAAAACGGTCGCCAAAATTATAGAGGAACATAAACGTAAGCAGCTTCAAAGGCAGCAGAAGGAGAGGCAGGCGACGCTCAGATCCGAACACAGAGAAACTGAACGGGCAAAGAAAGAGGCTGCAAAAGTGAAAGCTCAACATAAAAGGGTTGAGGCGCAACAGAGGCGGACGGAGGAACGGTATAGAAAGCAAATGCAAGTATATCGTGGTCGCATTGTGAAGGACTGTATGCGCCAGGTACGCAAGAAACGGGGTAAGGTTTCGCAGAAGTCATCGAAGGCCTTCTCTCCATCATCGTTGTGTGCGGCAGAAACGGCGGCGGAGGCGGTGGGAGTGCTGATAGGGCATGTGGTGGAGTCGGCTTTGTTTCCAAAACCGACCCCTTTTGAGGATATTGAGGATGGTGTGGTGCTGGAGAGTGCTGACCCTCTTCAAATCTCGTCAGTAGTAGGTGACACTTGAAGGTTGGCACCCGCATGGAAGAGACCACGAGAAAGCCATTGCGATGGTTTGTGGAGGCTAAAAGTGGATACTTTCTGAGATAAACCGAAAGTTTTGAAAAACTGTTCAAAATCAGCCTTTTAGGAACGGTACCACCATTCGTTGTAGTTTTGCGCATTGCGCAACCTGCAGTACCCTCCTTCCTTTTTGCAGCGCTTCTCCTTCACCGTATCCATAATCTTCTTCTCCGTTGCGTTTTATGTCTCCCATCTAGGCATAACGTTCTTCTTTGTCTTGCATCGAAGTTCTGGCGCCCCAAAAGCCCTCCTTCTTCGCCTATTCAAACCAAATTGAGGAGGCTCAATGAATTCTGAAGACGAGATGGAGGACCAAATCATAGAGGGAAACAACGCCATTCCTGTCTTCAACGAGATTGCTCCGGCACCCAGCACCGCCCGTTCCGATTCTGCAACTGAAAGGGATACTCCGAGAAAAACGCGATTTCAGCGGTTGTTTTTGACTTCAGTTCAGGACGAACTAAACTTTGTTTGGGATTTCTTGTCCGTGAAAAGTTCGAAAGAACTGAATTCCATTCTGAAGGCAATGCGACGTCCCACTATAGGATCAAAGGACATACTGCGAGCACGCGCGATGCTTCATGTCCACAGTGAGCTCGTGCAAAACATATTACCGTACTCCCTTATGTCTAGTCTCGAGCGCGATCTCGTCCAAGAACATATGAATTTGAAAAAAGGGCTTCCGATGGCATCCATTCCAGCAACAAGTAAGTTACTGTCAAACTTGTCAAGCGAGTCAGAGCGGAAGATGTTTCAGAAAGAACTTCTTTTGGGAGACAGTGAAGAGGTAGATGAGATTACCGCCGAAGACACACGAGCTGCCAGTAGCAACGTGAAAGCGGGGAAAGGAAAACACACAGTGCCGGACTTTTGTGAAGACGAATTTGCCCGTCTGCTTTTATTAGTTCGAGACGACGAAGATACAAAGCGCAATATCTATGGCCTCTCTACTACACTGACTCGAGCTCAGCAAGATGCTGGAATCCGTCAAGAAGATCTTTGGGCGAGGATTGCTGTTCGTTTCAACGACAAAACGTTTTGTCCCCTGGAAGACTTCCCTACTCCGGTGGAAGATGTGTATCCTGGCTTGGCTCCTTTGGTGCAGCGAACTGGAGAAAAGCTTTCCACAGTGTGGCGAGAGAAAAAGGCTTGCTTGTCGAAAACGCTTTGTAACTACGAAGTTTCTGGAAACAATGGGGAGCTCCCGTTTATTGATTTCTGTCACAAAAACCCAAGAACGAAAGCTCTTTCAGCAGTGGGGAGAAGGGTTTTTCTTACATACTGCGTTTTTAAATTAAACTACGAGAAGATGTACCCATTTAGTTTTGGTCAGTTTCTTTCCCGAAGCATCCCTAGGGGAGCTGGTGGTAGTTTGGGTGTCAGCAGAAATTTGAATTGCTTGAAGGGAAAACGACGTAGGACATTGAGCGGTGGGGAAGCATCAATGGGTTCTAAACGTGCGAAGTCTGCGCGAAGCAGCAGTGACGGTGTGTTTCAGGAAGCCATGACAGGCTTGAACTCATCTATGAGCAGGTTGGCGGGAAGCTATCAGGAGAAGGTGAACTTACAAAAGCAACAGTTTGAACAGAATCAAATGCGTCATGGAGAAATTAATTCTTCTCTCCATGGTTCAAGTGCAATTGAACCTTTGAGAGATACGGTTCAACGTACTACGTCATTGATGGAAGTTCTCAGTAACGCAGACGCGGCATACGCGAAATATCAAGACGCTATGAGGACGTCGGCGGACCCCGCGCATATCGCTTGTCTGAAGGACGCCTACGAGAGCATCAGAGGATGTGTAACTACGTTTCAGAATGATCTAAAGAAAGCAACTGGACCCACAGGTGGGTAAGGTTTGTAGTTCGTGATGTAGATACATTTAATATAGCGTAATGGTCTTGTGAATACTTCTTGCTCTTTCTATCCTTTCTTCAACGTAATTCCAATTAACAATCCTTCGGTCGGTGCGTATCAAGCGATTCTGGTCGAAGAAGCTCTCGGGGAACCGATGACTGATCGTGGGAAGTTATATCCACGTTCTATTTGCTTGCATGAAACTCTCCTGTGAGTCTGATAAAGGTATTCAATTGTCGGTGCTTTCCCTCACAACATGAGGCTTCAAGACGATCCCCAATTGAATTCTCAATCCTCAACCAACTCTCGCGCAGTTCTTCGATCCGTCACGGAGAGGTATCATAGGTAATGACACGGTGTCATTACCTCTGATACTATACGCCCTTGAAGTTGATGCGACGGAAGCAGCGGAGGGCTTCATGGCCAAACTTGCAGAGGCTTCAGAAGGTCTTTCCGAAGGACCAGGTCTGTCTAGCTTTCTGCCAATTGACACCATTCGACAGATGCTTGCTTCAGTTCCTGGGGTCGACGAAGCCGTTTCATTCTCACAGATTTCAAAGCTCGCAAAAACTATGGAATTCTATGTGATCGTCTTTGATACTGCACCAACAGGTCATACCCTACTGCTTCTTGGTTTCCCACAAGTAGCAGACAAGGCACTTTCCAAGTTTGACGAAATGCGCCAACGATTGGATCCACTAATGTGTATGTTCACTGGCGGAGATCCGTCTGTGCAACAAAAGATACAGGAACTTGAAGATCAGCTTGCCGCTGCAAGAAAAGGTCTCGAAGAGGTTACGGCAATTTTGAACGACCAGGAGAAGACCACCTTTGTCTGCGTGGCAATTGCAGAGTTTCTTTCCGTGTATGAAACTGAACGACTTGTTCAAGAGCTATGTTCAATGAACGTCAATGTCAGAAACATACTTGTGAACCAACTTATGGAACCGAAACAGTGGCTGCAACCTTGAGGGAAAAGTCAGAATTGCAAAAGAAATATCTAGATCAGATTGAGGAGCTGTATCCTCGAGAAGACCTTCATATTACATATATGCCGTTACTTCCCATGGAGGTTCGAGGCGTTAGTGCGCTGGAGAGATACGCTGATATCGCTATAAAAGGAGACGTAACTGTCAGGCAAAACACTGCTTGAGTTCCATATTAACCTGACTGCAAACCATAGGCCGGACATAAATATGATCTTACAGGGGGTTATTCGCTTTCATCATCGCCATCATCGTAGTCGAACAAAATTCGCCGAGCCCCTACCTTTCTCCTCTTCACTGATACTTCAATTCTTGGCGCTGTTGCCCGTTTTGCACGCATTAGTAGACTTTCACCAACCCTTTCCTCGATACGTCGCATATTTTTATCCTCACCACATTCTTCTTCGTTGGATTCTAACATATCAGTGGTTAGTCCTTTTGTCGGTCGCATCGCACGTTCTCGCTGCTGTCTTCGTTTCGCCTCCATTCTCATACGCTCTCTTTGTCGCTTGAGATTTTCTTGCTTTCCCTTTTCTTCTTCTAGTTCAACTCCGTTATCCAAACATCGCATCATAGTCCGACCAGTGGAAATGGTATTCGTACTCCTTGCCCGCTTATGCGCCTTGGCTAGAGCCATCTTTGCCGTCGACGAGCATGTGATCGAAGGCTGGACTCTTCGGCTGGAGCTCACTTCAGTTTCAAATGTTTGAATGCGATCCCCGCGACGGAATACGTAATGTTTTGACGCAACAAAATCATCGATTAGAAGGAACTGTTCGTTGCCAATGGTGATTGTCTTTGAGCCGTCTGACCAGGTTGCAAGATGGGCATTTGTATCTAAGATACGCTTAAGAGCGAAGGGGTGCGGGTTTGCTTTGATGAACTGGAGCAGAGTTTTGGCGTCTGACTGCCCCAGTTTCTTCACCTCAGGCTTGAGTGTGAACAATATCGGGGTTTCCCGAGCTGGTAGATCATCTAAATCGGTCATAAGCGAGGTATGTAGGGATATGCTTGGTGGAAAATGCAGAATGTCAACTTTGCGTAGTCCGTCCCCACGGTGTCCGGAAACCCGCTCGTACTTCTCCTCGATATCCGGGGTTATTTCTCGATCTTGGTCTAAAGGTTCTCCTTCCCCGGTACCTCGGCGTCAGGATCCATCTCTGCTTCTATTTCGGGTTCAACATTGACCTCTTGTTTGAAGTATCCCTCGTCTGTTTCCCTATACTGTGCCTCTTCATCTGACCTTCGCCCTTCGCGTTCCTCCTTCGTAATGGGAGACGGTGTTTTCGGCCTTGTTCTGACCGCGGGCGTTTGCTCTTTTTCATAATCATCATCCCATAAGTCGATGATGTCGCGTGCCGCAGCCGCCGCTTCTCTGGTGCGCGGGTGAGGGGCAGATTCTTTGAACTCGTCTTCAGATATCTCTGACATGCGGTAGTTCCGGAAATAAATACTTTGCAGCCAGCTCCTATGGTGCAAGATTAGGCGAGGGCAGGACTCGGTGGACCACGACAGGGGGTGAAGACGTTCCTTTTGGAGCAGCGGGCTGGGAAACATTTCAATTTTTAAAAAATAAAGAATTCTCCTTTTGTACCCTTGTATCTACGTGTGCTCTACGTGTACCGTTGGTACCGTTCGTACTTGTACCGTTGTACAAGATCCCGCATTGGGTGCTGTGCATCCTGTAGCGGTGCCCGCCAGGGATCACGAAACAGTGATGCATTGCAGGTACAACGGTACTACTTCCCGCCATCCTTTCTCTGTTGCTCGGTCTGCGGGAGCCATGCCATCGGCCCCAGCGAGACTGCGTACTTCAGGCACCACCACGTACTGCACGCCTCTTTCCTCCACCACTTCCAAGCCAATCGCGCCCATCAGATTCTGACCTTATGAATTGCCCAGCTCCGTCGACGCGACGTTGGCCACTGGAACCACGCTGAGCAAGCCAGTTGCACTGACGCTGTACGTGAAGATTTCCCGCACACCGCCGGCGGCGATGGCATTGAGGCCGTTGAACAAGTTGGTGACAACCAGAGTGCGACGGTCGGGCGAAAACGGGATGCCCGACGGACGGAAGGAGAGCCGTCGCTGGCTGCGTGGAATCAGGATAAGTCTTCCGGGAAGAGGACAACGCAAACCCGAACAGCGCTCCCTCCTGCGAGAACACGCTGTCGAATTCGCCGTCTGCGTCCGTGATGGCGACGTACACGATGTTTCTAGGGATTGCAATGCTGTTGGGCCCGAAGCCGGGAACGGGCTGCACGTGTACGAGAGCGAGCGAGAAGTCTGGCAGAACTCTAAACACGGACACAGAGCTGCTGCCCGCGTTGAAGGCCAGTACGAATCGGTTATCATCGGTGATGATCACGGAAAAGGCCGAGAACAGCGGGTCGAACACCGCGTCGGGCGCGAAAACGGCGCCTCTTCCCCCCGTCTTGAGCGCACCATCCAGCAGCTGAAGGGTGTCGTCAGGTCGGCGGGCGTACACCACCATTGTGTTCTCAGTGACATTGTTGGACATGGCGTATACTCCGCCCACGAAGGGAGATCTGCGTGGTTTGATGAAAATTCCCGCATCGCGGGGAAAGCGTGGCAGGGATGCGCATGAAAGCACGAAAGTGGTGAGCAACACAGTGATGAACAGCAGGATATGAGCTATAGCCATTGTGGTGTTTGCGGCGAGGGTTTAATGATGGGAGCGTTGTTTGCTATGGGGGAGAGGAGGCAGGGTTGCTATTGCGTACGTTTTCTAGTGGTCTAGCGTCCAATCTCTTGAGAAAGGGTTTGCTGAGGTTCAGTTCTTCGTGCCACGACCACCAGCTTTATTCCTAAGCGGCTTAGTGAGCAAACTCGGCCCCAATTTCGGACGATGCACCAGTTACCACTACCCAGGACCCGCACTGCTCCGCAAACGTTTCGAAAGAGGACATAATGCTGTTCCCAAATCCTGGGCTTCGGCACCTTCAGGGATGCTCTGAGAACAAGTTAACGATGGGAATCCTTACAACGGCTTTGCACAGAATAGGCCGATTATGCTCAAATTCAAGCGAAAATGACTTTCTGAAGAGACTACGTAAGTACGCGACTCCTCTTTCTTTAGATACTGGCATGAAACCAGAGTGAATCAAAGAAGTTGGAAAAGATGGTTCATTTGGACTCCAATCTCAAACGGTTGACACGAGCCTGCTCCTCCTTTTTAGAGAAAACATTGCTCTGTGCTGAAATAATGGAGGAAGAGAAGAACAGCACCGGGGCATGCCTAACTCGGCTTCAAGCCGACAAAGGCACACCATGACAAGTTGTAATGGTGTGCCTTTGTCCCACCAAAGAAACGGATGGAATGAAATATGTACCCGATTGGGACTCTAAACAAACCCCAAAAGCTACGTTGCCATAGTGAAGAAGACTGCAACAACATTTAGTCGTAGATATACACAAAAAAGAACAAGCACAAGGGGCCCAGATTTCTATACAAATCAGTGAAGGTGGTGTCCCCCCTTTTTCTTTGCCTAGTGTTAGATAAAGAAAATTAGCGGAAGCAAAAGTTATGAAGGTTGAGTTTGTACAAGGACATGAGATTTAAAGAATCGAAACTAATTTGTTAGCGAGAGCTAATGTCTTTCTTTCGCTTGGAGCATAGCATTTCCGTCTGAAAGGTTACTCGTTTCGATGGTGGAGCAATACTGGCCTCTGGCTCTTTGTGAGCTGCTGCTCCCCGTGATACTGCTCGAGGGCTTTGGGAAGCCGAAGGGTTGGCTAGAGCAGTTACAAACGAAGATCTAAAGGACTGCAAGCTTGGGGCGCCGCGCCGCTCCGCTTTTGCGCTTCCAATCTTCCTCTCGATTCTTCCAAAGAGAACTTCTTGTCGAATTCGGGAGCATTCCGCGTTTTACGCTGTCTCACGGTATTCTTTGGCACGGTAGTGTTCGAACCTTGGCGAAACATCATGGGATCAGATTGACGGTACCGCTGGTCGTATACCTGACCAAGCGTAGCACTCAACGGAGGAAGTTTAAATGTGAGCGAGGAACTTTGCTGCCCTACTTCTTGGATTTTCCGAAGCCTATCAAGTATTGAAGACGACTTCTCTTCACGATGGGGGGTAGTGTGAGTTTCACTCATCATATGTTGCTGTCCAAAGGCTTGAATCGTGTCCCCCGGAGTTGGCATAGTATCAAATTCTACCATGTTCTGTAGCTTTCGAATCTTTCGTGGTCTTCGGTCTTCATTGTGAGTCGCCTTCACTTGCTCAAATGAACGCTTTCCCGAATATCCCTGTGGCGCAAACGGTGCGGTTAATAGACCTTCTGCAAGTTCTTGGCTGCTTGGATGAATATCCGGCGCAAAAGGTTTGCTATCCGTTTTGTCGTCTAGCATACTTCCTGTCATACTTCTTTGAATCAAATTCGAACTTGGTTTTGTAGAGCTCTGACAGGCTCTCAGGGTTCGCGTCGCCCATACAGGCCCAACCAGTTCCTCAGTACTTGTGTTCATGGAGCTCAAAGGGGGCGATTTCTCAACATCTTGGATTCTCTGTCGAATCTTGACAGAGGCAGGGAATACAGAATCGCTTCTCTGTACTGAAGGAATGCGGAGGTTGCCAATATCGCCCTTGCGACTTTCCGTTTGGGAGGTGCTGTGAGCCAGATTCATAGGCAAGAGAGAGCTTGGGTTATTTGGATCCACGGTTGGAAGATGCATGCCCCCGTCATCATATTCAGCGCTAAATTCGTTCTCCCTTTCGTCCTTGTTCGGCATTTGATCCATGTCGGAACGGCTATGTTGTTGAAGGTCAAATTTGGGTAGAGGCTTGTTCCTCAGTTCCCTGTCTTCTAGTTTTCCCTGCCCAACTACCTTACTCAGATCTTGTTGTTTTCGTCTCGAAGACTCATTCCCATTAATCTCGCTGATCAGAACCCCACTCGAAGCCTCAGCAACCGTTTGTCGTCATCGGATGATATGATGCATATCACTTCGGGGGCTTCTTCGGTATCAGGCCCGTTTTCGCCATGATCTCGACCAGGATCCAATGACAGATTATCGGTCAGGTCGTGAACTTCTGGAGTAGATCTTCTATCGGTTGCCCTCAGCCCATATTCATTGCGTCCAACATTTTCATTCTCGCCCTACTCTTGTCTCGAATCCGACGATAGATTGCCGGTGACGTCGTGGACTTCTGACGTAGATCCTCTACTGGTCACAATACGTTGATGTTGGTTTTGACAAACATCAGGGCCTTCTACATGCGAAGACAAGTCCTCAGAATGGTCGTTCCCTTCATCACTTCCAACTGCAGCAACGCTTTGACTTCTGTCTTCTTCTGCAGGGCTTAAACCGCTTGAAGGATAGTTTTCATCAGGTATCACGGACTGATATAGCGGTGCACTTTCATCTCGAGAGCCTTCCTCTGGGGTTTCGGATTCACCACATTTTCAAGGATGTGATCTCCATGATCTTCCAAACCTACTTGCCCGACCGAGTTTGACAAACCGTCATCCTGTCGGTGTACACTAAGACTTCGTGGTGGATTCGGACTTGGCAGCGGTGATTCAGAAAACTCTCCAAGATCATCCTTGAACTCTTTCGATCAGTTTGCTCTGCTGATTTCAAACTTTAAAAGATTCAATCGGATTGCTTGAAACATCAACGTCCTTGGCACTGACAGACTCCATTCGCAGAGCTTGGTTCTTCAGCTTCCGACATTTCCCGCAAAGGACTCAACTGCATCACATGTAAAACTCTCCGCTACACACGCTTTTTTCGCCTCCACCCACTGTTTGGCTCGTACATACACAAAGAAAACCTTCTTTCTTGTCCTGTGAACTTATCAAATCAACATCCTTGCAAGGCGCATACCCTTCGCTCTGAAACAAATTCGTTGCGTCAAACTCATCTTTGACACATCCCCTCTCCCAGATTTCCTCCCTTCGCGTGTCAAAGCCGTCACAAATTGGAGGTAGGACGTAACAGTCCTTTTTCCGTTGCTATGTAATGTATCAAACTACGAATAAACTCCCTGTCCAAACCTACGTGGCTCTTGTAGAAAGCACCAGATTTTTCCTTCACTCGCTAATGCCAAGCCTTCTATTCACTCCTGATCTGCGCGAGCTCTTCCTCCTCGTAGATGTACTCCGGTATTCCTTCACAGTTAATACAAAAATTATGAAGTACCATACCCACGGCTATGATAGGAACACAATCCTCAACGCCATAATTCAGTTCTCCATTGTATAAAACACGCCATCTTCGCTTCAAGATTCCAAAAGCCTGCTCGACGTGTATTCGCATAGATGATAGGAAAACGTTAGTAGCACTCATAGAAGTTGATAGGTTTTCCCGGCAGACGGTACCAGTAAAGAATTTGAGAGCAAATACGCGTTATCGCCGACAATAAAGTATCCAAGTCGAAGCATTCCCGCATTAAGCAACCGGGCGAGTGGAGACATTTCCTAGGCTAGAGAGTCATTAGTTGAGCCTACTGCTACGGCAGAAAAGTCCAGAAACCGATACGATGAGTCTACCAGCGCCTGTACAGGAATAGAATAGAATCCTTTTCTACAAAAAAAACTCGCTGGGTTCTCGAACCACCGCGGTTTCTTGATTCTCATACATATGCTATCTGAGGCTCCGAAGCACCCTGAAAAAGGGTTTGGAACTTTTCTAGAGGTTTTGAACCCCAAACTGAGCTTCTCGAGTTCTGTTTCTTCTGTAGGAAGTCCAGGGAGTGTCATTTTTTCGGTAACCGCCGCAATAAATGATTTGAAGCAATTATTGACGCTCGATTTGCTTACCTTATAAGCTAACATTACGTCATGGACGCTTGCACCCGCCATGATGCGTAGCCCGATTGCTACTCCTACTTTTGCTTGAATTGTCCTTGTATCCAAGGGAGACCTTTCCGAAATGTGAGAGCTTTTAAGGAGCGTGTGGTACAACGTATTGAAACTGCTGCGGCCCATACGAAAAGCTCCGTAAAAATCCGCATCGGAATACACGCTTGTAAGTGTTTCAAGTGTTTCTTTGACAGCCGGGTATTTTGTAGATGTTCTTCGTTGTTTTGCTTTTTGAATGTAGTGTGTCATAAGAACTAGTCCAAAGACAAGATGATGTAAATATGGTTGGAGGGTGTCATCATCATCGCTAGAGTTGAATGTCTGATGAGAGTGTGGCATTTTCAATGACGTAGTTAGGATCTTGGTTGTAAAATGGAGATGATCCGGAGCACGTATGTTGTCGTAAAGTGGAGATCATCCCCATTGACGACATAGTGGCTGCGCCAGACAGTGTGCTCCGCTCCGCAGCCGCAGCTCCGCTTCGCAAATGAAGTGGAAAACAAATAAAATGTTGGAAAGGTTTTGAAAACCTTTATGTAGAGTAGCCCAGGATATCAGTTATCCGCGTCCGAGGGTAGCCAGCGGTCGGATACTACATACTACGAGGGGGTAGCCTGGTCGAAAGGCTTCAGAATGATCGTAACGAACCAAATGCAAAATTTTCTTCACCGGCGTTTTGCGTCGTGTGGACACCCTGAGGGTGAGAGGCACATCTTGTGGCGCAGGGCCGTTCAAAAGATTTCTCTCAGTCATGAGTTTGGTCATCTCGTAAGAAGATACCGTTGGTACGTGTACCATCTGGAGTACTGTGCATTTACGGCTCCTCTGAAACAATATTGCGTGTACAGCGAGCAAGTTGTACACGCACGGATATTGAGCTGGATTCTTGATCCAAACGGTTATTCTACCGAAATGAGATACGGTACACGTACACTTCACGAAATTTCTATATCTGAGTAGGAATTCGTCTTTAATGTATTACACTTTACAGTTTTCGGCTCCAGTATCAAGGAGATCAACGGCTTAGTTCGCCAGCAATGCTGCGTGATAAGCTGAGCCTTTGGCAGCAAAGCAAGTCTTCAAAAGACGAATAACCGGAAATGAAGTTTCTTTATATCAGCAAACCTTTATACAGTCAACCTTCCCAACAAAGTTTTTTATAATTGTTGGTTGCACACGAAGCTAATGTACGGATCGCAGTACAACAAGAGATGTCGTGGAGAAGAACAGGACGTTGACGTAAGTTTATTGAGTGTTGTGAACCAACTAATTTCGGAAAGTCAACACCGGCGGATTGAGATTTCTTTCTTAAGTGAATTTGGATAACAAAAATGACTGTTCTTCAACTGGTTCACTTGAGGAGATTGCCGCATTTCATGCTTTGAATGAACTTGTAGAGAAGGCTACGAAAAATTCTGAAAATATAGAACAATCTGCTTTGCAGCTGCTGTCAGTACAAGAAAAAATGAGAGCGTTCGCTATTACTAAATGTATGATATAAGATCAATGCGTGGTCTCGGGAGAAACGTTGGCTTATTGGCGTACGCTCTATCGCTTGTTGAAGCGCGATACAATTTCACGCATGCGCCAGAGTCGTTTGACGTCTTTTTTCGCTGCAGAGTAAAATCAGGACTTGCTTGTTACAGATTGCAAATTTCTACTTTGTTATTGCCCTTGACACTGTACAAGGGTTTCAATTAGTTAAACGCTCCGCATCCCAGTAACAAGCGTTGACTGTACTGTAACATCAAACGCATTTAAACCAAAAAGAGCGCGCTTTTACAGTCCACTAAAAACTTAAAAATCATTTTCATATCTTAACCACCTTATCTACGATCCTTGTAGTCGCTTTTCTTTTCTTTTTCGAGCCCAAAATGCCTCCTGGCCCCCTTTTATCAGATGTAAAAAAATCCAAATTTTAATGCATGCCTTGCATGGTTTGTTTGACCAAGCCATCGCTGACAAACTGCACCGGCACCGTACTACAGTCCAGCAATACTCATTGAGCCCAATGCGAAACAAACAGCAAAATTTCTAACCAAAGAACTATAAAATATCTGCAGCTAAATAAGTACAGTTACTTACTTAAAATGTCTTTATGCACCATTAAATTGCAAAACATTTTCGACAAAACTATAATTTGCACATAAACAATCGGCATACGTAGATATCTTTACATAAGAACCCTATCATAACCAAAACACAATAAAATCCGATTTTCATACGAACGTTCAGCAAAAAAGAGTTTTGCTCGCTAAAGAAAATATCTCATAAAGGTCTATCGAATAAAAGAAATTTTTACTTTCAGGCGAAAACTGTTCAATCTAAATGGTCTCGATGGTTTAGCATCCTACTGGCATGAGCCTGAAAAAGAGGCAGAAATACTTTCTAGACCGGTGCAGGCAGAAAAGTTGCTTTTGGTATAAGGCTGCATTTCCAATTATGATGCTGGTTCTTTGACTGCGTTAAATACTACAATTACATCTAAAAATGTATGTAGATGCGCTAGAGAAAGATCTGTTGCCCTATGCTGCTAAGATACTCGGAGAAATATGGGTGTTTATGCACGATAAGGCTAGTCCCCATTGCGCAAACGCTACCAAAAATTGGCTGGGCGATAACAATCTAACAGTTATGGACTGGTCAGCTAAGATCCAAGACCTCAATCTAATTTAGAGTGTCCGGGCTTGGCTGGCCAGGCACGTCTACGTAAACCACACCACATTTGAGTCGGTGGAAAAGTTGTTCGACAGGGTGGAATATGTGTCGAATCAAATGCGAGAAAGGCTGGTGGAAAATCTTTACAGGTCTCTGCGCAAGCTTCTGATTACTGTAGTGGAAAGGAAGGGAGGAATGATGGGCTACTAGGCTATTCTATGTTGTTTTCTTGTTCCATGCGGTTGTAAAATTTCGCCGTTGTAAATAAACTTCGTCTTCTATTTCTGTCTGTGCTCTAAATTGGCTGCGCGTATTCCAACGCCTTTTTATCTACACTAAGATCTACGGTCTGCCCTGCTGCTGAGAAAATATCTTTGTCCTAGGAAGTCAGTTCTCGAGGCCTTGGTTGGATTGGCGCCTCGAGGTATAGAAATTTTGTGGAGGGTACAAGCATAAGAAAGCTTTTCGAACCATGCTACCACTCAGAAAAGGGCAAGTTTGGAAAAAGGCCAACTTTGGAAAATATTCACAGAGGAACCCATAACTTTCGGCTCTAGATCTCAATCTCAAATCTGATCAGATGATCGGATTTCTCTCACTGAGACAAAGAGGGTGATACCATAAGGGTGTGAGTTTCAAACTACGGATGCGCGAAACCAATGAAAACGTTATTGAACTCGACATCGTCTTTGTTTTTGCTGACTTTCTATTTCGCACTGTGACATTTTCACCATAATCTCGAGACTCTGCAGGCCTCCAACGAATCCCTAGAGGCCCTTTGAATGCGTACGCAAGCAAGCCTTGTCAAAAGGAACGGTGTGTGAGCGGATTACAAAAAGAGAATGGAACAACTGGCTGTTTTAATGCTCAAAATAAGGGACAAAACACAGAGTTCGTAGCATTGCAAACACGACGCAATTAAAGTAATCAACCGTTTACCATACCAAGCGCCTTGTGAAAATTAACTCCAACACCGAGCTACAAATATAGATGAATGACACCAATTCCTCTCGTATGGGTTCCAGCACAGTACTCACGCCCAAAAAAGAGCGCCTGATTGCCAACAGACTTAAAAAAACTGCAGAGTTAAGATTCACAGTAGGTGTCGACGGTCTTAAGTACATCATGACACGCGTTGCTGCAGACTCATAAAAGTGACGGAAGAACAGAATACCATTGGAATAAACGTTGCGCTTTTTTCGTGCAAAAAATAAGTGATCTTACATGCAAGACGCACTATCGCAAGGATAAGAAAAAACTAACGATAAAAAACTATGGGCACATAAAACCCTTCTTCGACGCTGTGCAACAAGTAAACGCAAATCATCCTGACCTTCTCCAAGACCATTGCCGCATCTGGAGTATGGACGAAACCTCAATCGACGCTACCTGGGGCAAAGCACCAAAAGCGTACGATCCCGCCACATCAAGGCACGGAGGATTCCGAGTCACACAGAAATTAAACGTGATTGAAAAACCTATAACTCTAGTTATTGTCTGCTCTGCGTCCGGCTTGGAGGCACCTGCATTCTATATTGTGGCTAGAAAACATTTGAGGCATCATTCGCTTGATCCTCTTCCAGGCGTCTACCACAAGAGTTACGCGATTTCCAAAGACTTTTAAAGGCCAAAATGAATTCCAAAGAATGCAGTAGTAAAATGAACCGATAACGGCTCGATGGAAGGTTCTGTTCTCGAAGCTTTTAAGGGACAACACTCCTTGGGGGCGATTTGAGATACTTAGTTAATTTCTGCATTATGCGTTAATAGATATATATGAGCTACACCACCATTAGCGTGCCGGCTCGCTATTATCGCGTCGCCTCGCTGATGTAATTTACACAGATGTACACGTGGATTGCACGGCTCGAGGCGACGCTTAGCGGGTGTGAATAGCACACGTGTAGCACGGATGTGCTGGAGCCAATGCATCCAGCATTGCTCTACTTATTTAGATATTTTATAGATTATTTTGCCCGGCGCACCCACTGTCAGCGGTTCGCCAAGCCCAGTACTTAGAGGATTCAGCCCTGCTCCCCCAAGTAAATTGCGCCTTTCCAAGCAATGGCTTCTGGCTCTAACTATCACGCGTTCGCGGATTGTTAACCTCCAAGTGGAGTGACGACAGTGTTGTTCACGTATAGTTACCCTCCCTTGTGGCGCTCAGAGTATATCCACTATTTGTTTGTCCCGTTCTAACCTATTGTCGTATACTCGCCCCTGTATTTGGTTTGCTTTATTCTCTCTCTCTACCCCACTCTGGTGGTTCTCATTCCCCCCTTTATTGGTTTGCCTTTTTGCCCTGTTCCCAGTGACCCGTTTCCGTCACCTTGTCGTTGCCGTGCTACTCTCTTTCGAGGACTCATCTCGTGACCGTGTAAACATGTGGATCTCTACCGATTACTGCCTAGTATCAACACTCTGACGCTTGTCGTGACGGCTTAACCTCGGATTTACACCCGGCTTATCTGTGTCATTCGAAAAATTCTCCGTTCGCTGCGCTACCCTATCGAGGGGAAGATTCCGAACGTCTTCGTAAGCTTGCGCTTTTCCCCCTGAAGCACCTCAACGAAATCGTTGGAAACTCTTACCACCTGCTGTGCCCTATCTGTTGACCATGAATGGTCATTTCTCACGTTCAGGAATCAGGTGGGTCATAAAGTGTGAAGGAAACAATTTTCTTCCTGCTACAAAACCAGCAAACACTTCCCATGTGCTCCAACCGTGTGACTTTTGTATTACTAAGACATTCCAAGAGTCCATACGATATATTCTTGATCAGTTTGACCGCTCCGCTGTTTCCGAGATGAGAACACCCCGATTTAATCTGGCGTGTGCTCTGTATGCACATCAAAAGATAATGCCCCCAATGATCAAGTGGTTCTTCGAGGTTACAAGCCTTTTTCCGTTTAATCCCAGCTTTGCGGAACGGTTTAAACTGGAAGAAAATGAAGAAGTGTGTTTCACGGCCTGCGCCACTGGGACAATAGCGGATAGAAGTGTTCGCGTCCAGCATTGAAAGACGGACGCTGAAGTGGCGGAGAAGGCAAGTATAATCATGACTACGAAAGCTAGTGATGTCATGATATGTCAGAAGCTGTTTAAACTGTTTCGAAATACAGGAACGACTACTAGCATAAAAATAAAAAATGCCCTTATCTCACTGAAGACAGAGAAGGAAATAGTTTGAAACGGTACGAATAGGATCAAACTCAGATTTTTCGACTGCAGGGCCCTGGCGGAGCACAAAACTTTAGCACAAATGCTTGCTGAACGTGGTGAAAAAGAGGCCAACAAACGCGAGAGAGGGGTGAGGAAACAGTTAAAGATGCAGGAGAAAGAATCCCCACGCAAAGCGAAGGAGGTCGAAAATGCCAAACTCCAGACTAAGATGAGAGCTCATCAGGGCGTAAGAACCACGGAAACTGCGAAGAAGGCTGCCATTCAGTCACGTCAACAGACGTGCAAATCATTTTTGCGCGGTGCTAAGCGAACACGTGGTAGAGCGATTGGCGGCAAGACGCTGAGAGACAGAAAACAGACTCGGTCAAACATGCAGATATGCGCTGGGGTAGCATCTGGTTTACTTAGCGCAGGATGCGGCGTGCCATGAATACTAAGTATGACCCGGTGACCCACATGACGGTGATTCTGAGGGTCAGAGGGGTGTTTAAGTTGTTGGTCGAGGAAAAGGTATCGATAGTGCCTGCGAAGAGGTAGGCGGAGGGCATTAAGCATGCGGAAGCGATTCCACATGGTTTGAAGAGCGGAATTGCAGTAGGTTTTGAGATGAAGCAAAAAAGTTTGAACAGTGTCCAACTTAAGCCTTTCCTGAACGGTTCACGCGGATATCGGCCGCGGGAGTATTTACACGATGTAAGGGAAGTGCCATAACGGCAGCAGATCCTCCTAGCAGGAGAGGGCGATCCTCGCGAAACGCATATGCGTTTTCTTAGCCCATAATAAACGACCGGCTCTAAATCCTCGCCAATTCCCTCCCCTATTGGTTCAGATAATCAGCTCGTCCCATCGTCGACGTGATGCGGTGAGCTCATCAGATCTTGTGATCTCATCGCATCGCGTCAGCGCTCGATGAGCTACAAAAAGAGCGACTCTCTCATACCACCACATTGTTATTTCAAACAACTTTGCACCGGCCAAAGCGCTCCATTTTTGCTTCGATTCGCCGTGCTGGCGCTGAACCACATACTGTCGCTCTGAATGATCTACAATGACAAGAGCGTGTTGAAGAGCGTTTTGAACGTTTCTTCTTGCCTCCTGTGACGCGACACTACATTACTATGCTCCAGTAGACATGGCATTCTCTGCAAGAACGGCTCTGTCTCATGTCTCCAGGGAACCTGCTTCGTTCGTTTCAGTTGCATCTGCTTTCGCCCGCTTCCGCAGCTTTGAACGTTCTAAATCGCACTTTTTCTTCGGTGCTGTTCACCGGTTACCCGGTTTAAAATGCGGACGTCTGCAGGATTTTCCAATAGTATCTGAGTTTGGTCCACCTCGTTGTTGAGGATCTCAACAACTGTTTTGTTTTCTCTGGAAAGAGCGCAGACTCTCTCCAATATTTTGCTACGCTGCAAACGGATGGACGCCGGCATTTAGTTGAGCAAGGCCCCTTTCGAGGTAGGTCTTCAAGCTGCAGTTTGCGATCGGGCCATGTCCTGCTGCAACCCGATGCATCTGATCTACTACCGAGCGGCAGTCTGACCAACTAGTGTAATTACTAATCTGGTTCTCCCGTGCCTGACTTATTCTGTTAAGGAATTTCTCCAACGTTCTCCCCCCAGAACACTTTCTGCATCCTTAGTTTCTAGAAACTCGTCATTGTGAAATGAGTGGCGCAATTGTGCCACTTCAACAGTGATCTGGTTCCCATTGAACCCGTTTTGCAACGCAATTGGAGTACATCATCTAAACTACACAATGAGGAATGTCTGAACCAGTAAGAATCCCAAAGATCCTCAATTGTGGAACGATCTTCCAGAACGCTCTTCATATCTGGTTCCCTACGGGCAATTTCTGTCATGAAAATAGCCACACGGGTGATATGAGAACACGAAAACCCATCGGAGCTCATTCTGTCACATGTATAGCATGCTCTGAGCTTTAGATCCTGATGCGTTTGGTCGAATACCGCATGAAGAGTCTTGAGTGGAAGCCAGTCTTGTATTGCGTTCGAAACGAGACGTCTAGTGAAGGTTATGGTGAGGATCACGACGGGTTGGGAGTCGGCAATGTTTAGATGCTCGCGATCTAATACAAAAATTTGCCAGCCAGCATCAATTGAACTTGAAATGTACGCGGTTGTCACCGTGTAGGCTGTAGTTCTCTTCCCACTGCGATCTAAAAATTGTTTGAGAGAGTAAAAGGTTAATCGTAGCACCAATTCATCCCGGATTAATGGAGGGAGAAGGAGCTGTTATGTGGCCAGTTATTTTGGAAGTGTTAACGTTGCAGTGATGTCACTTAATTTGCGTTCCTCGTTCAATCAGGAGGTTATGCGGCCCATCTCGATCGGTACCATAGAAAGCGGTATTCTACGAACGAGTATGAGTTCTTTATAACGAAAGTTGGACGATTCCGTGTACCCAGCTCCTTGAAGCAGGAAACGTTTCGGCAGATACAATAGCTTGCAACAAAGAACTACCATTTTCGGATACCTATGATAGAGGAACTTATACCACTTCGCAAGTGATTGGTTGAAGTTGGTGAAATACTTCCGGTTGAACTCGGCTCGGCATAGGAAAAATATTTCGATCGAGAGGCTGGTTTTCATTCCGAACAAGTCAGCCTGCATGTCTACTTGGCAGCTTTCGTGTCGGATCTCTGTACGTCACTTTGGTACATTTGTAGCTTGGTTTTTGCTGAGGTTCCAGTTGTCAAGTATCAGGTATGACGTTGGAAAAATCTGGCGAAGGGCAGCAATGCAGGCCATGCTCTGATCCAGAACCACACTGGACGGCGAAATGGTCACGCAATATTTGAATTTGGTAAGGAACCAGCCAGAGCTCTCTGAAGTTGCATTAGGTAGAAATCCCATGAAGAAAGTATTTATCTTTCCGTAATTGTCACGACCATTTATCGCGATCAGTGGTATCTCGAAGCGATTCGCCACTGCCTTGCAGTACATGGAAACACAGACACGATTCCATACCTTTCATAGTCACGATTCCACTCCTGAAAACTTCAAGCGATGAAATTGAGATTTTGTTCCTCGCATTCATGCAGTACACAGCATTGCGGTCGTTTTGCACATTACGTTTCAAGTGGTTCTCGTATAAATGGAAGGTCTATTCGTCCTTCGGATTTCGAGCGTCGGACAAGTACTTGAAAAGCTTTCTAAAAGGATTCTTGTCTACTTTGATATCATGCTTGTCCTCTATAATACGAATGATATCAGTGTAACGCAATTGCAGACTGTCATACAGGTGGTATGCTTCTTGTTCCATTTGAAGTCGGAGCTTGCGATGGAAACCTTGGAAATGGCGGTGAATGGTTATGGTGTGCTTTAGAAAGGTCATACCGAAACCCCCACTTTTTTGCTCTCTGACCATTTTCCTATGAGATGATCCTCACTCTATAGAGCCGGAAGGAGTAAGTAAAGTTAAACTGTCGCTCGTTGCAAAGAGAGCATACTAGAATTCATCGCTTCAGAGTTCGCTCTCGAGGAAGATCCTTATACACGGAGTCCCTAGCACACAACCTATAACCAAAGCATTCCGATATGTACTGGAGATGCTTCAGCGTTTCATCCTCCGTGGTGCCCTGTACTGAAAAGATATGTGCGGCGAACCCATCGCGAACGCACTCTTCCTCTGCATTTGCTCGCTTGAAATTGTACTCATTGTTGCCTCCGTCCTCCAAAGCTGCTTCGCACCCACTCTCGGCATCGCTTGACTTGTCAAAATCATGCAGGCTATCCGAGTGCATCCCTTCGGACGGCATCCTCTCTTCAGGGGTATATAGTGAAATGTAGTGATCAAAGATGCGTCAGTTAGAATAAGTGCTTCGGCGTACTCCACAAAATAATTATAAGTCAACTTTCGTTTCGTTCTATCTCTCCCACCGCACCATCTTCGAGCTCCATGCGTCCTTGCCCCTCACTGATGGCATCAATTACCTCATCCTCAATGACCGGATGGGCGACTTTATTCGTCAGCGACGGTGGAAGCGTGCGACATGGTGAAGGAGCGTTGGGCAGTAGTGACATGAAATACTCATCATCACCATCACTGATGATTGTGATCTCCCTCGTTTTTCTACCAATCGATGCACATGGCTCCCTCGTAAATACACTTTTTTGTGTTTTTGATCATGTGATCCTTGGTTCGGTGTGAAATTTATGTACGGTACCCTGAGGGTATTGGGGCAACTCTTCTTGATAGAGCTCCTGATGGATGCTACCCTCTTGTTGATCTCCTCTCGGGACAAAGTAGACGCCCTGGTGTGATTGTGTGAGTTCTACTTTGACCCCCCATCCTCCCAAGTTTGTAGATAGCTTGGCTATAATACCGGCCTTACAACCGGACCCTTTCGGATATGCCTTGTAATTGAGGCAACGGATTCGAGTGCTGAACGGGAATCTGCCAACTCGAGATAAATGACGGTGGAGGTGCACGCCATAGCTACACCCTTCTTTCATCAGGTCACATACATATGATGGAAGGCCTTCTATGACCTTTTCCGCTACCACTCCAGCACAATTCTCGAACGTGGAACCCTCTCCCTCGACAAATTCTTTCGATTCGCTGAATCCGTCTTCGCCGGCGTTGACGACTTCCGGTGCCGGTAAGGAAACGCCCTTCTCTTCAAAAATTGGTTCTGAGGCTTTGCAGGATCCAGCCGAGATTCCAGGTAGCTCCCGAATGGTTCCTTCTGTCCTCTTCAAGTCCAGATCTTCAGATTCTTATCGAGCCTGATTGAAATTATCATTCTCAGCTATCGCAGTGCCACCCTCCACTGTTCTTTCTGAAGATCGGAAAGTCTCGTACACTACACGCTGGTGTCTCTTTGTGTACAAATGTTCACGGCTTTCGCGATTGAGTTCGGTCACGAGATTCTCGTTTGTAAATGCCATGTCTCCCCGCATAGCCGTGTCCATGATTTGGCACAATCTACTCTCAGTGGCAGCCCAACGATAGCGCTTCGTTAAATCTGGGCATTACCGAGCTCCATGAGTGTCCCTGAGAAGCCGACCGCGGGTTCGACATAAATGGGACGTGGCTAATAAGACGTAGGCTCCGCAACTATGCGAATCAAGCTGCCGCTTCTACTGTAGAATGTTGAGGATATAATTCTTCGAAGAGATTTCCCACACGAAATTGGAAGCCAGTTCGTGCTAGATTGCAGCAATTAGGAACCTAAACCTTCTATCGGTGGTCTTTTTGCGGAGACTATCACCCCAGTAGATGCGCCATACGTTTTCTTTCGTTTTCAAAGCCCTCATCAGACCCCAACGATTACCATTGATACTCATCCGAATGAGTATCTTGGTGATGGGTCCCGGAGAAGGATAGATTTTCTCCGCTAGCAGCTTTCTGGACGACCCCAGTTAATCTCTGTGGAACGAATCTACGTTCTATCTTTCGAACTTGTTCTTTCTTTCGAACTTGTCTGCTATTGCGCCAATATTAGCACCGCTCTCGATTGTCATAAATAATAGACCATTTGCAGCCTCCATTTCATAAACTGCAGCTGTTAATAATTTGTTGCAAAACCATTCCCTGTCTATGCCGGTTGTAACAAAAGAAGGACGTAGACCTCTTTACCATCCCTCTCATTCAGAACAACCACAGATAGGTGCCTCCAGAGACCTGTCAGCTCTCGAGACCCAGCTATTATAGTCCCATCCACTACAATGTTGGTGTGTTTTGCCATGTTATCCAAGAGTCGTCCGAAGTCACTAAGAATCCTTTCCCTTGGAGTATCCAGAGAATGACCTATTCTTGGTTTGCGCATATTTCATAAACTACCTTCATGAACGCACTCAATATCATTCCAATACTTCTCGTTATTGGAGTCCAGTATCGAAAAATTTCTCTCTCTACCATGTTGATCGGATGTTTTCTAATAGACAAATCTGTTGAAAGTCTGTTGCCCTCGCCACTGCAATAAATCAGGCACTCCGTTAGTGGCCGTAGATGAGTTTCTTTCTGCATAAACAGAAGTTAGGATTCTAATGAGCGATCCGCAGTCAGAAAGCAGAAAAATTCAGAGGCTCAAAACTCAGTAAAACCGCAGCCCGAAGAGGAAGGGTAACCCCCACCGTGTATTTCCTCTTTAGGTTGGCCCCACTGTGTACTTCTTCTACAAGTTGGCCTCACTGTGTACTCCTTACCCAACAGAACGTTTGGGACTCAGCGCCAGCACAGCGCATCGCAGTAAAATGGCACTCTTTGGCTGCCGCAAAGGTGTTTGAAATGACAAAGTGGTGGTGTGGAAGAGTGGCTCTTTTTGTAGCTAATTTATCGATGACGCGGTGCGATGAAATCACGAGATCTGATGACCTCACCGCATCGCGTCGATGATGCGACGAGCTGATTGTCTGAACCAATCGGGCAGGTAATTACAAGGATCCAGAGCCTGTTGTTTATTATTGGCTAAGAAAACGCATATGCGTTTCGTGAGGAGCGCCCACTCCAGCCACGAAGATTTGTTTGCGTTTTGGCATTTCTCTTACATCGTGTAAATTCTCCCGCGACCCGCAGATATCCATTTTCTCGCAGTTATCATACTGTACCACTGAGAGATACCATTATTGTTTATGCAGACGCTGCAATTCCTGTTCAGCATATATCTTCCTTCAACATATAGTTAACAAACCGAGTTCTTGTTCCATATGTTCGAATAACTGCGACCTAGATCATGGCTTTTTCTGTTCTCAGCCAATGTAAAGTTAATAACGGCAATAAAATCATTCATAGTATACAATAATTGCGTGTCGGGCGGGTCGTTAGGGATGTACACGGTACCAAGATTTCTGTCGTTTAATCTTTTGGTGGCAGCTTCATACAACACAGCCCCTTTGTGTCTGGCAGCTATACAATTTGCTATGGGGAAATTTCGGTACGTTGCGCTCGCAGCACATGCGTGCTGGCGAGGTCGCTAGGAAAGAAGACGAACGAATGGAATCAATTTATATGGGTAGGGCCTTTGTCATTGGGACAGAAGACCAGATGTGCGGTTTTTATGTCCTTGCGTTTGCGCGTCAACTTGACCTTTGGATGTAAAATCTCTTGCAATTTGATTTTAAACGCTGGCGGGGCTTTCTTGAACGTCTCAGGGCTTTCTTATCGATCGAAACATAGTCCTGGACACGAATAAACGTTACTCCCACTGGTAAAAAATAACTAGAACGCATTGTCATACTCTTACCACCACACTACGTACAGCAGCCGGTGACTTACTTCCTCTCAATCTTGCAAATTTGAGATCGGCTACCTTGGCCTTGGTAACCAAATGTCGTCCGCCTGCTATCCTCCACGATACCTGCACATCTGCTCGCCGTGTGCTTACAAGCTTCCACCCAGTACTGACAGTTGTTGTTGCCTTTCCGTCTCGGGTTCCAACCTGTAGTCCAACCTAGGGCCTCATCTTTCGTCTACTTCCTACCTGGAAGCTCTTTATCTATCAAGTTCCTTCTCCTGTTATATCTGCGCCTCCAATCCTCAAGTTTCTTCGCATACAAAGTAGTCATGGCTCCAGAAGACGCTGATCACACCGCCTTCACACATAAGACATTCGGGTTTCCAGGCAACGTGCACAAACGACTTAACGAAGAAGCTCCGAATTTGGCAATGCAGATAGCACAAGCTCGCATCTGGTTGGCAATTGCGCAGCAATGAAAGTTGACGGCGCATTCAGCGTTTTCACGAAAACCTGCGCTTTGGTATACCACTGGTGTCTTGGGGTACCACTGGTGTCGCCGGGTGAACGCCGCTCTCTGCGATTCTGCCATGTTCAGCCGCCACGAAGTGTACAGTATAGATGAGCACAATGGCGATTTGAAGCTGGACTTTAGTCATTTTCGAGATCATACTGAGCGATTCAATCGTCAGCGTCACGTATTGTAGAAGTACCACGAGAGTAGATTCGAGCTGAGGCAAACAAAAGAGTAGTAGTATAATGGGAAAGAGCGATGGAGATGTTCTTCCGGACTCCTGATGTACAGCTTGAGGGTTGCTCCCCAACGCCGTGAGGTTGCTTATTTCTACAACTTTTCCAGTTTGTTCTGGGTCAAATCGTGGTCCAGAGGGAAAGTCAGGAATGTTGGGGAACGAGATAATGAGTGAGGTCACGGAAACTCTTTTGTTTCTCACATTTTATGGAACCACGCTTCAGGGTTTCGAGGATATAGATTTCTGGCCACCGATCCACATATGTAGCGACGTCCTAGAGTAGCCAAGAGAGTGGGCGGTTCAAAAGCCTCAGAGCATCCATATCAGTCAAGGCTAATCAGAGAGCCATAAACAGAAAAATCGAAATTTTAAGTTGGCTTTTCGCGAGGCACCTCTATCAGGTAATTGCCAAAACGTGGGAGTAGGAGCATCTCTCAACGCGCCTACAAACGATACTAGAATTGCAAGATGAGCGATCCGTCTTCTGACCACGATTTGGATATATTCAGCGATGAAGAGCAGTGTGTTGTTCAATTCACTGCAACCGGCGTTGACCTGTTTCATGAGGCTTGTAGATCTGCTACAACAACTATTGGAAGATTAACAGAAAGTACCAATGTTCGAAGAGGTGAATGTCGTTGACACAGCGACTCCCTTTGCCATCACCCCGTCTATTTTCTTTAAGAATTCCAAGAAACCTTTCGTATTCCTCTCCAGATGTATTGGATGATACATGAAAACCTCATTCAAGGACCTCGGGGGTGATTTCGGTAGCATTATTGGCCATTGTATTTGTGTCTACGGTGTTGGGAGTGAAAAAGTTTGTTACAAGACGTGCTGCTGTTGTGTGTGTTTGAACTTTGCTCAGATGAAGCTTGGCGCCAAAACAACGCAGAGCTGCAACTTCGGTCTTCGTGATTCGCGCTGCTGTTCGGCTTGAAAACTAAACGGTGTGCCAATCGGTGTCCGATTTGGAAATCCATTGAGCTCAAAAGCGAAACGTTTTTGGTTTAACTGGTCTGATATGGGTGCAAAATGCCATGTCGAAGCCCAAATATGGATATTCGGCTATTTGCCGCCGTTCATAGAGATGCTCATAGGGCATCTCCAGCCGTTACTGCAAATTGAGAAAACGAAAATATATGTCATAGATTTTGCCGGTCATGTAAGAGATATATCGAAAATCGAGTGATGACATCCGGGGCACGAGAGAGAAAATTTTTGGGCCCGAGTCAAAAACGGGGGACAAATTTTTCTGTTGAGTGCGCAGGCTGAAAACAATTTTTTACATATGCTTCTACCTCATCCAGCTACCATGCTTCCTCCTTCTCCCTTCTCAACGTCTCCGCCTTTATACCGCAGGGACGCCTCTAATCAGCCCGGGAAGGCTTGAATTCACGAAACGGACCACGCGCGCTTCCTGTCGCTCTGCCGAGAGCCGAACGAGGTCTGCGATAACCACAGTCTTCCCCTCTGACCATTTCCCGTGTGAAAGCCCACGGGTTGTACTTTGGTTGAAGCTCGCTCCATGGCTCTTGGCAAGAATGCAGCGAAGACTGCCCGGCGTAGTCGAAACTGCTAGCGAGCTAGCTCTTCGGGTCCAGGTCAAGCCTCTCAATATTCAGCTGTATCGCTCCATCAATGGGCGTCGGAAAGTCGCGTTCTCTCCGCCAACGATGCAAATCCTCCATCCCCCAATAGGCGTGGCTCTCCAGCCCAATTTTCTCAAAGTGCCAACCAGATTACCTAATGACCGCTCATTGGCAGGGGCTTGGGTATTGAGAAACCTAGAAGAAAGGCCACTGTAATGAAGTGCCCCTGCAAGTACGTAGCAGGAAAGAGGGTTACTACTGATTTTCGGTCCGTCCCTGCTCCCGACTCACCGTAACGACTGGGACGAGATAATTGAACACCAACGCGCTTCAAAGATGAAAATGAAGTAACCAAGGAGGACCCTCGAAGTCGAGCGGAACTTTTGGTCGTGCTTGCTTCAGCATCAACATCTGCGCAACCTCCTCGCGCCGCAGAATCATCACCCCGTTCTTATCGTAGTCCTGGAGCCCCTCTTTTTTCGACTCATCGACAACTAGTTTCTGCTTCGGCCCCAATGCTACCCCCTCGTCAGCCCCGCCGCCAGCTTCGCCTCCGCTTTCATCTTCATCGTCCCAACATACCACAAGTGAGCATTCGTTCGCTTCTAGGAGGCAAACGAACTTGGTGTGGGACGTGGACCGCGTCATATTTCATGACCGTGTGTTCAAAGGTTGCAGCGGGAATCTCGGCGGTATTGGTTGGTTCCATCTCATGGATATTCATTCCTCGGGGGCCTATCATTTCAACCACAGCGGTGCCCGATTCTACACCGCCGCCAGGAAAGAGGATGTTGAGAAACTAAAAGGAGACCAACGCCCTCCGAAATTCGGTAAGCCTTCAGATGAGTACTCAAGAGCTCATGGTCGCCATTATGGTTCTCATGGCTTACGGTTATTAATGAACTACTTGAAACATAATCTTGAATTTGCAGTCACCCCAGGCTCCCCGCTGGGGCCAGACCTGAGGATATTAGCATTATACCGTACGTTTTGAAGCACTCTCGCATCTCTGCAAGCTCGAATGCACCTCACTGCATTGCTCCTGCCATGGCAAACGCGGTTGACAGTTTTTTGCGGGACGCAGCGGCCTCCGAGGTGTACCATAGGTTTAAAACTCATGGTGGGTTCTTCCACAACCTTGGAAATACTAGCCCATTTGTGCTCAGCCACCTCTTCAACCTCGAGCTACGATTCGTTCGAACCTACTTCCTGAAATTTGGCTCGATTTCTTCCGGTAGGAACGTTCTGTACTTAGTGCAACTCGCGCACGATGGCGTTCGAGCGCCCGTGAAGTTTCGTCACGTGGTTGTCGTGGATGGCTACGCCGTTTTCATTCTGGACAGCAACGAGCGGCATGCGCTTCGCCTTAACCAAACTTCTCTCTGTCTTTGCACGGGAGGTCATCCTAAGTACTTTCGCGCAGTTGAATTACATGAGTTAGTGTTCAAACGCGGCCATAACCATCACGGTTTCCTCCTGGCTAGTCCTCAAATGAATGACATATTCCCCTTCCGTGGCTTCTTTTGGCTCTGAATCTATCTTTACGGGCCTTAGATAGGGCCTCGTAGACATTGCTTCTAGATATTCTGCGCAAACTTCTTCTTTTCTGCTTCATCACTACTTGATTTCCAGCCTTAGTAACTGGGGCCGCATACTACGCGCTAGACCCCTCAGTTTTCGACAGCGGAGACACTGAGTTCATTCTCTAGAACCGGGAGGTTCTTCTCTCCTCACTTCTTCTCAGCCCAAGTCTTACCCCGCTTAGACCTGCAGGTGTGTCGAAACAAGTCTCTTCGCCTGGATCGCATTTTTCGTAACCCGGCCATGCCGTGAAACAAGTTCGTAGTGCGGATGTTTCTCTCTCATTCACAACCTTGCATGGCCGGAAAAAGAAGCACACGAAACCTGACCACTTCTTCTTTGGCTTCATCCCCTGCCCGTGGGCCTTGAGGACTTCATCTCCCACACCGAACTTCTTGTCCTCCTTCCTAACCTCCCTGGGGACAAAGCCACATTCAAATTGCACGGCACGCTTGCCGGCTTCTCTCAGCAGTTTCGAGCTTCTTTGTTTCAAGTTTGCGTCGGTTAGAAGGGCCACAGTGTTCGTTAACCAGCATGTTCTGTTTGATCCCATACACCAACTCAAATGAAGATGCCACTGTACCAAGGGGATGATTACGGTACCCGTACAACACCTTCGGCAGCACATCCACTCAAGTTAACCCAGGAGGCATCACTATCTTCTTGACGACCTTCATGATGGTCCCAACCATCCTCTCGGCCCTACCATTGGACATCGGTGCGTAAGGCAAGGCCGCCATCCACCGAATGCCATTCTTCTCCAGGTGTTCGTCCAATGCTCTTCTGCTCCAGTTGTCCGTCGACAGCCCGCGATGTAAACGCGTTGGCATTGTCGGACACAATGTTCACGGGAGGACCATACGGACGGATGATATCATTCTCGATGAACGCAATCACCGTATCAGAGAAAGATTTCCCCGTCGCGATGGCAATCACCCATCCCATGGGGTGATCAAATGCGATCAAGGCGAACCTCTTCCGTGTTCGAGAAGACGGAAAAGGCCCAGCAAATTCAACGGAAAACATTTCAAACAAACCGGTGACAGGAGTCTTTAGAATACTCCTGTACATCGGAAGATTCTTAGCACGCTGACATTCATCGCACCCAGGGACGTACTCTTTCACGTCATGATAGACAGATGGCCACCAGAACCTCCTGAGAATCAGTTTCCTCGTTGTGGATCCTTCCCAGTGCCCGATGTCATCATGAAACATATGCAAGGCTTCCAGACGTCCTTTTTCCGTAGAGATGGCCAGCAAGCCTTCTGCTTCACGACGAAACAAGGTGTCATTACTTAGATTGAAGTTCGTCGCGTTGCGCCGAATCGCCAAGCGGATCCGTTGGTTACTCTATTGTATTAGCATCCCGCCAATTAGCCTTGCGATATTAAGGAGGTATGATTCCAGGCCTGGGAGATTCCTGTCGTCCTACAAGACGGCTTTCACCACTTCCTCCAGCCCAACTTCAAATTCGTCCTTCTCCAAATTCGAGATACGGGAAAAGTAATTCACTGCACTATTCAGGGTGCCTGGCCGGTACTGTACACGGAAGTTATACTAGGCCAGAAAGTCCGACCAACGGGCCAACCATCCATGTATATCCTTCTTCGTGAAGGTATACTGAATTGCTTGGTGGTCACTCAACATCGTGAAAGTCTTCTCGGACAGAAGAAAGACAGGAAACTTCTTAAAGGCGAAGACGAACGCAAAAGCCTACCTCTCGCCAGTCTGTACTTCCTCTCCGTCTCGTTCATCGTGCGAGAGGCATATTAGATGGGGTGTCTCTTGTCCTCTTCTTTTCTCTGGCACAGAACTGTGCCGAAAGAAGCACAGTACGCATCCGTCTGGACAACGAATTTATCGTTGAACTCTGGATACTCCAGGACGGGATACCTAGTCAGCTTTATCTTCAGGTCTTCGAATTCCTCCTGCATTTCCGGCATCCACACATACTTCTTTTTGCTCGACGTGGCAGAATGCAGAACAGCAGAACTCTCAGCAAAGTTCCTGATATATCGACAGTAATACCCCTCAGGCCAAGGAAACTGCCTAATTACGTCGCATTCCTTGGAGTTGGGGGTTCATCTAGGGACCGAACCTTCTCCGAGTACACATATGTTTCCTCTTCATCCAATAAATGCCCTAGAAGTTTGAGTTGTTACTGTGCGAAGCTGCACTTGGCTACCTTCACCTTCAGACCAGCTTCCTGGACGCTTCTGAAGACTGCCTTAAAGTGAACCAAGTGCCCCTACATCATTCAAGAGAATATGACCACGTCATCGATGTATAAGCTCACAAATGAGAGGCCGCTAAGCACTTCTTCCATCATCCTATGGAACGTGGATGAAGCGGAGTGTTCATGAGGCCAAAAGGCATGACCTCGAACATCTAAGTGCCATAACGAGAAACGAACGTCGTCATTTCCTTGCATTTCTCTGCCATGCGTACCTGGCAGTACCCACAGAAAAGATCCAGCCTGGATGGTGAATTTCTTCACACCACCCAAGTCGTCGAGGATTTCTTCTATCTTAAGTAACGGCCAGTGGTCGGACTTCATCACCCCGTTAAGCTGACAATAATCAACACAGAATTTCGTCTTGCCGTCCTTCGTGGTCTCGATGACAACTGAGAAGGACCAGGCGGACCCAAAAGATGTGATGATGCCAGCATCCAAGATCTCATCGACTTCCTTCTCAACAAGTTCATTGTGCTTTCGAACCATTTGACGTGCTCTTGAGTACATGAGAGTGTCCTCTGTCAGCTAGAACGAGTGAGTGACAGGCACATCAGCGGGACGCAGCTCGATTTTATCCGAAGCAATGGTGTCTGTGTCCTTAAGTGCCTCGGTGAACTGCTCCTGTAACCCTTCAGGCAAATGCTTCAGTTTCGTTGAGAGAGTGGCGGAATGAGAGTCGTTCTCTCCCTCTTCGTCCCTCGACGGATCTTGCACTGCTTCGATGTCTGGCTCGTAAGGCTCCTTGTCCAGGATGGCCAACAAAAGACTGGCATCCTCACAAGAATCACCATTCGATGATGAAGATGAACTGTCCTCAGTATAAAAGTTATCTTCGGACTCATCGGGTGCCGAAAAGCCCTCGCTGTCTGTGCGAGCTGCATCGATCTTCGGCTGTTCATTCGACAGTTTGGCAAGAATCTCTTCGTTTTCCATGATGAGATGAACCTGTTGGCGCCCCAAGTCCAACCAGGCTTGAAGTAACTCCAAAGCAGGACAACATATGATCTCAGAAAACGATTCATTCTGTACCACAAGGAAGTCCAAAGAGATGTTATTCTCAGCAAATGACACCAGTACTTACGAAACAGATCCAAGGACATCGGCTGCCATACTGTCTTCCATTGTGACTCTCTTGCTCGTAGGTGCTGGAGTGAGCGTTAAATGCTCACACACCCTCGTTGAGAGGAGGTCCGTAACAGCGCTAGAGTCCAAAAGAGCACTCGTGTGTTTGCCGTAAAGCTTGGTCGGCACAACCGTGGCACGAAGGGGGAGACCCCTCTTCGTTAAAACTGAAGCAGTGTTGATGAGCACAATCCCTGAGAGGAGGCGCTTCAACACCTTTCCAACCTCCTCGGCGTCTCCAAGGAGCCTCTTTCCAAACTGGAGGTCACAAGGAGCGTTAGCGAGCTTTGTGAGGAGGTTGTACCTACCCATCTGGTCCTGTAGACCAGACAACTTCTTGGGGATTTACATGTCCTTCCTATTCTTATTCCTGGGCTTCTATAGCACCACAGAGCAAGGGGCAGGTACTTGATTCACAAGTTCATCGATGTGCAGCATGCGTTGGCGAGGCTGCTTCGAGAGAGCCTCATCGTTCGCATTTCCTTTTGCAGCGCCCACGATATCTCCCTCAGCATTCTCGTGGACAAGAGTGACTGGGTCACCTCGGTCAGCCTTCTTGAACTTCAGTTCCTCTCCGGACTCAAGCTCACCGTCCATCAAGCCTGCCGGGCGAGCTTCTTCCTTCTTACCCTTTGACCAACAGGTGGTTTCGGCGTGTCCAAACTTTCCACAATGGGGGCATTTCGTATCGCGGTGAGGCCTGGACGGACAGCGACTCGCGCAATTACTGAGCTTACGACAGTAGCTGCATGTCCTCTCCCTTTCCACATCCCCACCACAAGACTCAAACTTCTTCCTTACTAACAGAGTTAACTCTTCGAACTGCCCAACCAAATGGTCGACCTTGATCTCTAACTGTTGAGTGGTCTCAGATCGAGCATTCGGCCTCGAAAAAATCCTAATTTTTCCTGGTTCTCCCCGATGAATGGCACTTCTAGCAGAGAAGAAAACTTTTTGGCCAATCTCATACTCCATTATCGCCTTCTTCAATGAAGAGTAGTCATTGGCCGAACGATACATTACAAAGCGAGCCATGTGCGGCAACTTAGTGACAAAATTGCGAAGATGACCGAACGAAGCCCTATAGTTGAACCCAGGTTGGGTACGAAACGTATCCGAACTACTCAAAGAGCCTGTAACATCCTTTTCGTTTAAGTTTCCGGGGACCGCAATCTTTACATCCTCTTTCAGAGGCTGCCTACGCGAGAAGTGGGCAAAGAAGCGCTTCTTGACATCCTGATAACGGCCTGCTTCTTCCTTGAGAAATCCATCCGCGGCAAATGTTGCGTAGTAGAAATCGAAAGTAACACCCTCTAAATGACAGAGTAGCTGCAGCGCTTTATCCGACTCCAATTTTCCACGCATGAGTACATTTTGCTATGCGAAGAAGAAACGTCCGACATCAGATGATGGCTTAACGTCAAAGAAATTAGTGCTCGGAAATTGCGCGGTTGAAGACTTTATTACTGTCACTTACGAACGAATTGGGCGAGTAAGATGATGACGAATACGAAGATGAGTCTCTCCTCGAGAGTACCGTGAAAGCTCCTTTCTTTGCTTGGGCAAGCTACCCCCTTACTTCTTCGTGGCCCCGCCTGCGCCACCTTCTCCAGCGGCGCAGGAGATATTTCTAATCTCCCCACATGTGTGGTGCGGCATGCACCACACGTGTGCAAAAGTCACTAGGAAAATAAGCCGAGATGTAACCTTTTACTATTTTTGGTCCTCTAACTCGCTTTGAACTTTTTGCGCCGTGCACGCCCCGGGTCACAAGAGAGCATAGCGCCAATTGCTTACCCATTTTCTCACAGTTCATAGGCCCAGTTTTACGCTGTAGACTTGGGTTAGGGCTTACACCGGATAATTAATATTTATAGATGCCCCACATCTCTTTCAGTTAGAATTAGTTGCCCAACAAGAACAAAGTACATGGATGAAGTCGCAAAAAAATACCAATTTTTTCAGAAAGAAATGAGTCCGTTGTATGTATATACTCTGTTATTTTCAAACAAAACGGAGTCCATATATAACTAAAAAAAATTTTAAACTGTGTTTATCATGCAATGAAGTTAGGCAATATCATAGCAAACACACATAAGCAAGCAGAAAAATGGAAAATGTTTAAACTTTTTACAAATAAAAACCGAATATCTCTCGAGTACCCGCTATCCATATTTATCAGCCAGATACAGAACCGAAAGAATCCAAACGACGAACACGTTTTTTGCCTTTTGGACTACGCTGGATAGTATTAATTATGCTCGTCAATACGTAGATGACTCTCGTCTACCTCGAGTGGTTCACATAGTTGATTCGAGCGGACCGGAGATGACTAAGCGCAGAACGGGGCGCGCGCCAAAAACCTGGAGTCCAAGCACTCATGAAACTCATTGAAATTAAAAATCCTTTTACAAACATTTATGAAATAACTCAAAAAATACAAAATTAAGTAGAGAAACTTTGTTCTAATTGACAAAGCACAGTTCATTATCAGCATTCTTTCGACGCCACCGGTCCCGCTTCGCATACCATTCGCCTTATTTGAAGTACGGGAACGTCTCTCTCACCTTCAGCTTGCTCTCACCCCATGCCCCGCACTTGACCACTGCCGTGAGTGGCAGCTGCCGCGTGTAGCGTCCCGGCGCGCAATGCTGCTGATAGGCTCATGGTGGAGCTCCAGAGGGACCGCAGACGCAGTCGCACGCGCGTCTGGCCCCGATTCGCGTGGTTGCGACTTCGGGGGCTGCTCGCATGGGCATAACCAATCCGATTGGGAACGGATTGAAATTAAGGGCGCTAATATTGAAAAAGATTTATTTTTATGTTCTGGCTTCGCAATCTAACTGCAAAAACAGTACATAGAGAACCATCAGATTGCAATCTTTTACACCGCTTACGATCTGATTGCAATCGCTCTACACATTCTGTTGCCAAATTTATATCTTTACTGCAGTTCTTGGAATAAATCTCTAACAAGTATTCAGAACGATAACATATATTCTAGAAAGTGTTACCATGAACCAAACCCATTGCTTCTCTATCGAGTCCAATATCATAAAAACGGGCATTCCATATCAGGAAGAGAATGGCTTCAAAAACCTGTGACGTAGTTGACATGCGGTTACCGGTGAGGATATTGTCCGTGACTGACCAAAAGCACCTTACCTCGGTAACTGATCCAAATGTTAACTGGCAATTTACATACCCGGTCTGTGTAACATTTTTACGACGCTTCCAATGGTTCAAACGCTCTTTCCACGTCTTTAATGCTGCTAGCACACCCATTTCCTCCTCATTATCAGTTTCATTCACAAACTGCAACAAAACGGACACACGCTTCCTTCTCTTGCACCGATATAGCTGGAACAACCCTCTTTTCCTGTATCTTAGAAACTCCACCTTCGAAATCTACATCCTGTAATATCTCAGCATCTGCGGCGATGTACATGTTCTTCAAAAATCATAAGTGAAACGGGGAGTTCGAATCAGCAAACCCTTCACCTACATCAGCATTGAGGCAGTACAAAACAGTCTGGCAATGTGTCAAAAAGAGGTTGCTTGCTTGCAGTTCACGCGTAGCAAAATCGGTCTTATTCAGTTGCCGGCAGTACCACTCCAACTTTTCTTTGAAGGATATAGAACTATTGACGTAAAGATCAGACGATTCTTTATTATTTAATTTAATTATATCACCCCGAATACGTGCAAAGCGTTCAGGGACAAACAGCTTTCGAGACCAGCGCCTCTTGTTATAAAGAATAACGCAGAGGTCGACGATTTTTCGCAGCAATGCGGGTTTTGCTCAATCTTTGCTTCAAGCAGCAAGTTGCACTGAACCATCGTTTCGTGCACAGACCTCAAAGTTTGTGTAAAGATCTTTTGCAATAGGTATCATAAAGTTGACCTCCAAGTTCATAAGGTGAATTTTACAATCCACATGAAAGACACCAAGGAGCCTTGCTATCTTCCTATTGAAACTGCAGTTGTCAGCAATTTGACATACACCCAATTCTGTGGCACAGACATCGTAAAAACAAAACATGTCTCTAATATTTTGCACGTGTATGGTTGCAGTAAATTCGACAGCTTCTGAAGTGAAATGATCTCCATTTTTTTCATCGGCATCAAATTATTCAGCTTCTGCCATTGGTGAGCAAGACAACAGGGCAGAGCTAATCTGTTCGACAATATTTCCTGAATGCTTGTAATTTGATTTCATGCGAGAACGATGCAAATTTAGGAAGCATAAAGATCAATGTAGTGCACACCACTTTTCGTACATCTATCCTGTAGAATTGCGCCTTGCTTAACAATCTTGAGCTTTTCAGCAATTCTTTTCTCAACTGGATTGGTCATCATGAGCACAACATTCCTTAATGTAGACCTCGAAAAAGATTTGCTGTGCTTCGAGAAGTTGCGGACCAATTTATCCTCTACTATTGCAAACGGCATGTTTCTTATTACAATAAGAGGTACGCAATCGTGCATTACTTGTTCTTACGGCGTTACCCTTCAAACAAAAGATGGAAGTGCAGTTTTGTCTTGTAACTGGCGTTTATGTTCCAAGACATCACGGTACATATCCAGCAAAACATCTTCACTTCCATCTGTAAAGAAGGTCCTCAGATGCTGATACGGGTTGAAGAAGCCCTTGCATTTCTGAAAGCAAAGTGCTCTATTCGGTTCCTTTCCATGCCCCGTCGGTGTTCTCGGAATGCTAGTTTAGTATGCTAGATCACTAGTTGTAAAAATAAAAGTCTGAAAAAACTAGCATTTTTGCAGTTTGCGCTAGTTGGCAAGGCAAAAAATTTTTTTTTTCGACATTACGTTTCCGTTCAGTGCAGTTCAAACTTCAGCTACTATAGTTGAAGGCTAGTTTGCAGTTCCTTTGCCACCGTTCGTAACTTTACATTCACCACACTCGACGAAAACACTCTAAAAAATGACGAACCCACCACCAGCGCTCCCTTAATCCAACCCTGCATTCGGATCCTGAGTCTCAGTTTCCCTAAATTTCAGGTTGAAGAACTCCAACGGAACACTCTCTCCATCCTCGTACACCCTCCTAGCCCCAAACTGGCTTCCAACCCCTCCCAGCCTCTTCTCCTTCTGCTCTTCCAGTATGCGCTCCGCCGTTCGCACAGCCGCCGCCGCACTACCAAACCCAACTAGTGGCGCTCCACCCGGCAGCTGCCGTGGCACACACACCTCCCCATCCTCGTCCACCATCACCCCACCCTTCCGCCTCTTTCTCAGCCGACGTCCCCCAACCTCCCCTCCATCCCCTTCTCTGCTCCCCCCCTCACACTCCCACGTCCACAACGAGAGCCAGGCGTCACCGGTGACCATTTCTCTCTTCCCGCCTCCCTCCCAACGCCTCCTTCCCTCACCAGTTCCTTCACCTCCAACAACAATTGGAACGCCTTCTCTACCTGTCCCACTTGCGCCTCCAACATCTCCTCACGTCCCCTCAGCCCCATATTCTCCCTTCTCAGCGTCACTAGCTTCCTCCCAATGCACTCTACCATCCCACTCAAATGCCTTCCAGTCCCCATTCTAACCAACTTCATTCTTTTTCGACTCGTCGAAATCAAATTCATTGGCACCCCAATCTCCGACACACTCAGCACCACCCCTCCCATTTCATCAACCATCTCAGAAAGCCAGTAGTCCAAATGCTCCTTCAGATCCCCTCCAAGCCTCCTCAATCGCTCCTCCAACTCCGCCGCAAACCTCCTCTCCGGTTCCCCATCCCCTTCACCCCCTCCACCCCCATCACCCCCACCTCCCTCTCCATCCCCACTTCCCTCCTTCTCTCCCATGCAAACCTTGTCCCCACCCTCCTCACCTCAACTACACCTCACCGCAACTAGCTCCTCTTCCTCGACGTACCCATTCGACATTGCAGAAATAAACGGTGGTTCACGATAAGAAAGATAGATAAGAAGAAGCGAGATGAACCCAACAGTTGCAGCACTCCCCCCCACTGCGCACACCCGTGGCACTGTCGGCCACACACCCACTTGCGCGGCACAACCCTTTGTACCACATTCACATCCACTCCTATTTCCCGCCATTCTACACAATTTCCAATTTTTCCTAGAAATCTCCACATTTTCCCAACCTCGGTCCATACCATATCCCAATGAAACCCATAATGCACCACCTCTCAAGTATCAACGGTACCATAAAATCTTACTTTCTATGCTTTATTTCACTGCATACCTTCTCATAAACACACTCTTCGACCCTACCTCCTCTGCAGCCCTGCTGCCCATATTTTTCCATAACCGAATCATACAAATCCCCTTATTCCCTGGAACACTTTTTTCCATGACCAAAACAACAGTCCAGTCGTGTACTTAAAGCTTTCCCCACTTCTTAGAATGTAGACCACTTCCTTTCACAGCTACCAGCTCCCGAAACCTTCCAACAGCCCATACCCTCAATCAAACAAACTCATCGCAATGAGCTCCCGTTCATCTTCCCTCCATTCTACAATCATCCCAGCTGTTTTCGTAGGGAGAGGCCGTATTGGCACCATGCTTTACAACAATGGTTCCCCTCAGGACACCTTTCTCTCCATCGAAGACCTCATTTTCGCAGAGTGCCTTCCCCAAGGTCCAATCTTCTTCTGTGGCAGGAAAGACCTTCTCGAAAAAGTAATTCTATCTTGTCCAGCACAACGAGCAGAAGACTTGGTCTTCATCCAGAATGGTCACATTCTTCCCATCCTTTCCCAACACGGAATTGAGCACTGCACACGAGCCGCTCTTTACATCGCCGTTCCCACTGTCGGCGCCTCCCCACAGGATGGTGTCACGCTTCTCTCTGCCAATGGTGTAACCACAGCCACCGGAAAGTGGGGTCTGGCAATAGCTGAACGCCTCTGGACCGCAGATTTCACTTGCAGTATCGCCGACAAAAAAACACCTTTTCCAAGTCTCACTACCAAAAGCTCGTTTAGATCTCTTCCTTCAATCTCTTCGGTTCTTCATTTGGATTCGTTACCATGTATGAAGTGGCCACCAAGTACAAAACTATTGTCTCCATTATAATTAAGGAGCTTCTAGGCATAGTGACCTTCAACACAGGTCTCTCCTTCAATATCCCCTCTACAGTGGAATCACTTCTGGAATACGGCAGCACCCTTAGTTCCTTCCCAGCTTCTTTCTCGGAGTATGAATCCAGAAATGATTACTTCTATCTCACCTCCGCAGATAAAAAAAGTAGCTGGAAGGCAGGACCCTGCCCCTTTCCACACCAACTATATCAATGTTCTTAGAAATCACATTCTCTAGTAATTAGAACAAATTGTAAACCTCGTACTCGTTGCAACTACACACACAACTCGTTTTTGTTCTCCAATTCTTTTTAAGTTGCCGCTTAAACAAATCAACTCCTCACTTTTTATGTCAAGTGTCTATCACAAACAAACACAACAGTATAAGTGCTACATTATACTCAATCATCGTCGTCATCTATTATCATCTGTCCTTCCACGTAATACCCATCTGTATTCTCAGCAGGGCCACCTGACATCTGTTCATCTTCCTCATCGTACTCGTCCTCTCCATCTTCTCTATCTTCCATTTCAATCTCTTCCTCCAAACCTTCATCATCGTCTAGCTGGTCGTTTGGGTCTTCTCCTAGCCCAAAGTCCTCATCTACGAACTTTGCCCGAAACGCTGGCTCACTGTGCACCGCGTTAGGGAGCTTGTATACTTCAGGTACAAAATACATGGGATACCTCAGGCAATTATCTTACACCAACGCATCCATGTACCCAGCCCCCGCATGAAACACATCCCCTCTCCCAAGAAACACAGAGTAAGGCGCAACACTGAAGTTCTTCACAACCATTGTACGTGACAACCTCCTCAAACTCTTGTCATCCGTCACATACATATTGTGAGACCTCTCACAAACCCATATCATAATTGAACTCCCTCCAGAGGCCATTACGAAGAACCCCGGATTATCTCCCTTACCCTTCTCCATATTCGTCAACCCTCGAAAATTAGTGTGCAAAACCTGCCTTAGGCATCCCTCCCCCTTACACAACACACGCCTTCCGGTCTGCGGCGCATACATCCATTTCTTAGCCTTGCTGGTGTTACAAAGGCGAGGAGCCGATGCAGTTTGCCCAAACCTCGCATCCAACAACGCCCGCTTTCTCACCATCATCATATTCTTCTCATCAGATTCCATGCAATCAACAATCCCCTTCTTCGTCGTAATATATCGTTCAATTCCCTGCATCCTGTTCGCAGAATTCTTTCCTTCCCCCGCGTTGATGATGGGATTCCATTTCGTTCGGTTCTCTTCAAACTTCAAGTCGGGCTGCTCCTTGAAGTCCTTCTCAAAAAACCCTAGCAACCCTTCTGTCACATCTTCATCTACCACCACGCCCCTCTTCTTCGCCTCCTCCGACATACCTCCATCAGTTCCGAAGTGTTCCAAAACACAGAAGCTCTTGTTTTCTAACTTGTATGGGAGGTATCTGCCGAGGGCAGTGGAGGGTATATTGAAGGTGGCATGGGAATTGGTGGGGGACGAGCACGGCGAAGAGTTTGAGAACGGTGGGTTTTTAGAGGGGGATCAGAGGTGTGTGTCCGGAAATTCGGAGAGAACTGCGACGGTTGGGCTGTGGATTCCATCGAGGGAGAAGTTATATCTAGCGATGAGGGAGTAATACTTTATGGCGAATTTTACGCGGAGACTTGGAGCAGTTCTTGATTGCTACATAGCAGCGTGCCGACCAGAGGAGCCCAGTTTCAGTCGTTTGGTTGGGCACCGGGGAGAGGGTACGGATGGGGCAGAAGGAGGAGAGGGAAGAGGGTAGGTTGAATAAGAGAGGGAGGAGTGGAGATAGCTGTGGGATGATGAAGACGTGGTATATCTTCTTCATCCCATACCTATCTCCAATCTTTCCTGTGGGAGAGGGTGGTAGTGATTGGTTTTTGAAAATCATATGGAGTGAGTGCTATGCGGGGAGTGGGAGGTTGGGCCTGGAGGTGGGGTCCCGGTAGAATCTGTTGAGGTAAAATCTATGAAAACGCCAATGGAGGCGGGAGTTGAAGGGGGTGCGGGGTAGTTCTGGCGGAGAACATGAACGGAGCCAAGGATAGAAGAGAAAGGGATGAGTCCAAACCATGAAGAAACGTTGTCGGATATGGAGTGGGTGGAGATGAGAACTGGATGGGTGGTTTGGTTATGTTCGGCGTCTGTTTCCCATCGGAGGCATACGCAGTTGAGGGTGAGATCGACTTCGTCGCTTGGTGGGACGAGCTCCAGGAAGTGTACGAAGGCGAACTCCTTGGAAGATGGAGTGGAAGAAGGAAGGGGGAAGCGAAGAAGAGATATTAGTTTGCAGACCCAGACGATGGGGGTGGAGTTGGAGGAGCTAGTGCCTGCGACGAGGACGTGACAGAACTTTGGGGATTTAAAAGGACCGAAGGACGGGGCGGCAAATATTAGTTGGATGAGAGGGACTGGAGGATCCTGGAGCGCGAGCTCGTTCCGCTCTTCAATGTAGTGGTCAAGTGATAGGATATAACCGCCGGCGACGTAAGCGAAGTTGGCTACGGTAATTCGGGTGCGACGGAGAGTGGGGGAGTTCTCCGAGAGCTGTAAGACTGCGAGAGAAAGGGTGATGAATGAAGGGAGGGAGTGTTTTCCAATCTGTTGGAGGATGGAGAGAGTGTCGGTGGGGAAGAGTTCTTGTAGAGATTTGGGATTGAAATGAGGATTAGAGTGGAGGAATTTGTGGGCGGTGATGAGATCAGCAAATGAGATGAGTTTTCCATCACGGACCAAACCGGGTTGGCGGGATTAGATGGGAGAGGCGATGGCAGGAGAGGAGGAAGTGATGGAGTGGTTGGTGGAAAGGGGGTTCTAATATTTGGTGGCGTTGGAGTGATGGATGGCGCGAATGGTTCCTTCATGTGCGGTGGACCTGCGCTTTGAGGTTTTGGAGTAGTGTGACTTGAAGAGGGAGTGTGCGTGTTCGAATATGCCGGCATCGTTGAAGTGGAGGCCTCCGAAGCGGCGAATGTCCTCGACGATGTGATCGAGGAGATGGAACTTGAGGGTGCCAAGGCTGGAAGTGTGGTGGGGGCCGAAGACGAGTACGGCTGTGCGCTTGAAGCGGATTTGGAATTGGAGGTCGGTGAGGCGGGAGTCGGTCCATTCTGCACAGGTGTTGTATGTCATGGAGAAGAGGAGAAGATCGGAGTATTTGGTGAAAACGGAAGTGATGGGAGCTGCATCGACCTCCTCACAGCAGCGGTCGAAAAAGGCGCCGATGAAGGGGAAGACCATGTCGAGTGAGCGGTAGTCTCTGGCTTCGAGCATACCACTCAAGCCGTCGGTAGTGAAGAAACCGTTGAGAGTTTGACCGTTGTCAGAGGAGGAAAAGTCGATGTGAAGTCCGTTGGCTGGGGAGTGCTTCTCGATGGCGGCGAGGATGGTTTTCGCGTTTTCCAGGATGGAGGAGCGGACGGAGTTGAAGGAACGACGGGACTTGGAGGAACGGGGGGTAGTGAAAATTGATTCTGAATTGAGTCTCTTGATGGCTGCGAGCTTGATGAGCCTGGAGATGCCGAGGTGGAATTTATGGAGTGGTTCGAAGGGGAAGATGTTGTAAGAGGAGAGGAGAGGGGTGACGTTGAGAAGAGGGTAAGATTCGAAGAGGGAGAAGTACTTTGCGAGGAAAAGGGAGTGGAGTGCTTCAACGGCCTTTTCCTTGGTGTTTCGGGCGATTCTGGGCTTTCTAGCGAGGAGGGCCTTTTCAGCATCTTGGAGGAGGGTAGAGTGTGATTTGCGGGCATCAAGAGTCTTGGTCTGGGATCGAAGAAGGGGGTGATGGAATGTGTAGGTGGAGGTCGGAGCGTGGGACGGTACATCGGTGGCATGGATGCTTGGGGCGGGTGCCGTGGGAGATGGCGAGAATGTCCTTTGCTTCTGGGATGTCTGCGCAGTAGCTGGCGATGATTGGGTGACAATGGCGGAGCACGCCATTAGCGTCACGGAAGGGGAAGCCGGTGAGGCCGGAGGAGAGAAGAGGGTCGAGGAAGTCGGAGTTGGCACGCTGGATGAGTTGCATTTTGGTAGAGCGGGAGATGCTGGATGAGGTTTGGGGGATAGTATCGGGGTCTTGAGAGGGGGTGACGAGATTGAAAGAGATTGGAAGGCATCCGAAAAAGGTGAGGTTGTCGGTGGTACATTTGCGACGAAACGAGTCGGAGAACCTGAGGAGGGTGATGTGAAGGGGGTAGGAGGTGACGGAAGAGGACTTGAGGGAGGTGGAGGACTTGTCGGAGTATACTTGGACGAAGCCGATGAAGGAGTCGATACCGGTGCTCTCAGGGGTGTGCCAGATGCAGGAGTTATTGGAGGACTGCATGATTGCGTGCTTGAGGGCTGGGACAGCTTCTTTTCCGAGGGAAGAAGCCATGGCGTGGGCGGAAGCGGGAGAGCCGGAGGAGGTTGTATGGGGGACGTGGTGGAAGAAGGCGTTGTCGGAGTGTGCGAGTGCGATTTGTCCTTTAAGGACTTGGATAGCATCCTTTCGGAAGATGGTGGCCGTGAAGAGGTGCTGTGGGTCGTGGAGGGTAGTGGGGGTGAAACAGATGTTGGTGACTAGGTGTTGGATGAGGTTTGTTTGAAGTTTGAGACACTGGGAGGCGGAGGAGATGGCGTTGTGGAAGGCTGACTTGGAGAAGGAGGGGTCGTGGAGGAGAGAGATGAGTTCATCTGCCTTACGGGGGCCGAGGGTAAAAGCGATGGAAGAGATGTAGAGGACCATTCGTTCGAGGTGGGGGTTGTAGAGGAGAGGGAAGGAGGGGGGGCGGTGGAGGAGGTGGGGAGGGGGAGAGGGAGCAGACGGGGGTGCTTACGATATGGTAGGCGTCTTGGGTGTGGACCAAGAAGGATAGCTGCTGCTGGTGGTAGGAGTCGTCGTCGGCGATGGGGACGTTATCGGAAGGGCGATTGGAGAGAGGAGGTGGGGATGGTGGTGGGAGTAGGGGGGTGGACTTGTGACGCTTTGTTCGTGGGGGGAAGTAAGGGACGTTGTTGCTGGGGAATAGGAAACGCTTGTTGGCGGTGAGACGGTTGGGGCATCTTCTTTAGTGCCTTTGAATGGCGGGGATGGTGCGATCGAAGAAGGAGCAGCCTTCAAAGCAGAAATTAGGCATGGCGGGGAGCGGTGTGGGGGTGTTGGGGGAGAGGGGGGTACGTAGTGGTGGGGAACGTAATATGGCGCACGGAGGGTGGGACGGAGTGATGGGGGAGGCGGCACGTGATGAGAAGGCGTTTCAAAAGTGAGAGAATGAACGGCCGATATCTGATATAAGAGTTGTTGAATAGATGTGCTGTATCTCTATAGAGAGTTCCTATTCGAAGGGTTTGTATTCTTCTAATCGTATTCCATAAGTAGCTATCTATGTATATGTATCCCTATTCGCCGCCGTATAGGTTTAAATATGTGCCACTTACACACTTACATTGGGTTCGGAAACTAGCGTGAACGGAAGTAACATGCTAGTTTGTCTTCCATCCAAACTAGCAATGATGGAAATAATCGTGAATGATTCTTTCCACACAAACTAGCACAAGTAGAAATGTGGAAATATTTTCGGAAATTAAGCACATCCAAATTTGGATAAAATCACCGGTTTTTCGATCATTTTAATTCGGTCATTTTTGACACCAAAACTAGCATTCCGATAACACCGACGAACGATTATTCGTGTAAGATCAACGAATTTTGAGTTGAAAGACCGGTTTGTAGTGCACAACCAGACCAAAAAAGTACACAAAGACGTCCGGTATCTTTTTTCCCGGTGGAGTAGTTGAAACAGAGCTCCTCACAAAATGGGTGCACAAACCGGCTGTAAGAGTTAGACCCACCGTCTGGACGAGTTAAGCAAGGGTGGCAGGGAGGCCAGGAGTCGGGGTTGGAGAGGTATACTGTGAGGTGGATCGATGACGTCACCCAAGGTGGATGATCCTCCCAAGAGTGGGACCGTGGACCGCAGAACGCGAGAACAGGTAAGACAAGTGGGGCAGGGGCAAACATGCAACTAATGTATCTCCCAGAAGGGCGGTCTGCACACGTTGGCGTGTATTATCCTACTCATTGTCACGAAACTCATAACGCATACCGATTGGGGTCCTTCCACCATGAACTATGGGCTGGCAAACTATTCATAATTCCCTTCCCTGAGGTGTAGCTTCTTCATATCAATATCTCGCAACCGCCGTGAACTCCGCGAGAACGCGTTGCACTTCAACAAGTGGTCTGTCAGATAGAGCACCATATTACTGTGTTCCTCATATAACTCAGAAACCGGATTCAGAATCAGAATCAGAGACAGGAAAAGATTTTTCTAGTTCAGATGAGGCGGATGAAAGCCTTGAAGATGAGATTCTGGACGATATAAAGTCCAATTTGGAACCATTGGGAAAAGATATAGAGAGTAAACTACCACTGCGGCGAAATGATACTCCAGCTACTCTGGTGTTGGATAACACCTCTGTCGAGGCGCACTCGGTCAACAGCAATTTTAAGATAAATCATGATCTGCTCTCGCGTAAACCGATTGCTAGAAGCTACGAGGCTAAGAACGTAATGGAACCGGAAGATGGGAAGCCTGCTTTGAACATGCCCACAGCCGATGATCATAACCAAAAGTTTCCTTCTCATGCTGAAGAACAAGCCTCAACCGACCCAGAGGCTGAAGCAAATGTATTGGACTCTCAGCTAAGAACTGAAGGTTTCACGCATACTGGTCAGGGCCGTACATGTGACTAACTACTTTCCACTTTTCGAAAGTCCCTAGTCACCCACAATTCGCGGTAGTTAGTCGTTTTTAAGTCACCGTTAAGCTTCATCGCTGGCCAAAGCAGCAACGATTCTCACAATCGTAACAAACGCTTCTCCTTGACGATATAGAAGAACAGTTTGTAAAGAATTTGTAGACTGTAGCTCAATCCCTACAAAGACACTTATCATTTCACACATCTCAGTGGTACTCGAAAGAAGAAACTGCGATTGCGATCCCTCCCGCCGTCCGAGATCACTAAACAGTCGTTCCGCGGCTGGCGAAGATGCCTGCGACGCGAGAAATGCTCTAGCGACCATGTTAAACGGCACTGGACTGACCAAACCAGCTCTTTCGTTAGCATGATTTCAGTACCGCAGCGCCTCATTTGGCTCTCTTCGTCCATAAAACTTCAATTCCTGACGCATTTGAGTGCGAAACAATTCGAACAAAACTTCCATCGATGGCCCAGAGAACCCAAGAAAGTTATCGAAAGCCCTCACTTCGCCAATGAGAGCACTATAAAGTGAACAAAAGTACGGAACGCGACCGATCTCCGGTAACCCAATGAAATCCAATTCCCATTCATTCCCATCTACTAGAGAAGCCAAATGAAACAACAAAACTCTTCGCGCCTTAGTAACTGCAGCAGTCTGTTCAGCTGATACTTCAGAGTGAGAAAGCAAATTCCATGCCGGAGAGGTAGCAGATAATGGACGCCAAATGTGACCCAAACGCACTTCCAATGCTTCGCAAAGCCGATTGCAGAGCAGCTTAGCTGCAGGTCTCACCAATCGTATTTTTCGTGCCTCATCTCCTGCAAGATCGGACTTGGAAACGCTTGGAACGCATGGTCCTGAAAATGACTCACTTGCACTTAAATCTGTTTCGAGGAGGGTGTCTTGCTCTTCATAAAACGAAGGACTACATGGAACCAATAAGCCGGCCATACTCTGCAGGGTCTCGTAAAGCTCGTGTAAAACGCGTGGAGTGCAAAACATTGTGATTTGTTTGTCAGCCTTCAGCTGAGGTGCCACACGTCGAACTTCTGTGAGAACAGCAATGAATTCTGCAAGACAGTTCCGGTGTTTTTCATTAAGTTGCGGTAGATCTGCAGCTTCAATTGAAAGCTGCTCTGCAATAGCGGCTATGTTTTCCGCACGGGTGAGATAAGTCGTCATTGCTCCAAGTCTCGAGTGCCACCGTGTCTGCACGTCGTGCCTCAGCTTCTGTAACCAGTCAGCAGTTATGCCTTCATAGAGTTGTTTTCCTCGGAGCAACATGCTGACCTTTAGATGAAAGTTAAAGTAGGATGTTATTTTGTTAATGGTATTCATATACTTCTGCCACAAGGTCCCGTCTTTGAAGACATCATTGACAACAAAAGCCATTGTGTGAACAACACAACGAACACCACCAACGTAGTTTTTGAATCGATCTACAGCGGAGGCAGTAGCCGGCTCGTTGTCGGAGGTTACAGTAGACACAATCTTCTCTGACCCAACAACCAAATTGCTTGACACAATCTCTTGCAAAACAGAGCACAAGTGCCGGGAGTTCTTCGGTAGATTTCCTAAGTTTAACGAAGCGATTGTGAAAGAACAGAGGTCCCAATTTGCATCCAGGAATGCCATGTTACGCCCAGTATTGGGGCCCCCAACGCTGCGCTCCAACCATCAACAGTTAGCGATCCTGTGCGCGCGGCGTTTACACTTTTCCGGAGAAGACGGCAGACAGCCTTGTCTGTAGATATGGGATGCGAATCAAGTAAACCTCTAATGGAAAATTGCAATCTTCCTCCCAAAAGGTCAACCAAACCTTGAAATGTTGGAGATCCCAACACATTTAAACTGAGTTCATTAGAACAAGCAAAAAACACCAAACCAATTCGCTGCATTTTTAAAGGAGAAACGTGATTTTCCTTTCTTGTCTTCGAAGATTCTGGTTAAGGAAAGAAGCATAGTTGTCCTGATTTTGAAATACTCTCTCGCCTTTTACATTACTTGTCAATTATAGCTCTAATCCGAGCTTCTGTAGCATTTGTGCGCGCAAATGTTAGTAGCTTTTCGTGCAACGTTTGGTGATGGGTTTTGTAATGAAGGACAAAATTACTGTTTGAATAAGATTTGTTTATGCTCCGCACAGCGTGACAAATCTTGCATTAAAATTTTGGGTTGTGGTTATCTCAAATTATGCGTGGGGCCAATGTGCTTGAGAGAGAAACTTTTGTTTTTGATCTTTTTTCTTTTCCTGCACCCCTTCTTTTTCGCTGTTGTGCGTTTTGTTTGGCCATGATCGTAGCGGCATTAACTTCTGTAGTTTGAAGTGTAGGTCACGATTCACAAAGGTTAGGCGTACTACTAAAATACAATCTTTGAAAGAGATGCTTATTCACTAGAAAGGATCGTGCTGAATCTTGCAGTACAATGTTTGATTGTACGTTCAAATCCATTTCTGTGCCGTTTGTGTGGAAAGGACGGCAGCGGCCCCAACACGGTGCTTTCGATGTCGTTGCTTGGTCAATATTGCTTTGTTCCAACTTGGTATGGATTTTCGGCTTTGGTATATCTTTAGTTCGGGAGCATGATTTACAAATGAGGTCTACTTATGTCACACGTATCTTTGTGTATTACGTGGACACTTGGCGCAATATATGACTAACATTTTGCTTATTGCTTTAGTGAGTGAGTTAGTTTAGTCCTTCATTTTCATATAGTCAGTCAGTCATGTGTATCAGGAGGTATCAAAATATGGCTCAGTTTCACTGTTTTAATCAGAAAAACATGAAGAAAATCATCAATTTCTTTCAAACTTGGAGGAGATATCAATGGCATCCTCCTTCCGGCACTGGCACCTTAAAAAGTGGAAATTAACCCGCAGTGACATCCCACTTTTGCATTTGCAATCGTCAACAGAGTAGCCGTTTCGAACTCTACATCGTTCAAAATATAAACCACAAGATAATTTTGCATTCTCAAAAAATTATCATTTATTTAGGATTCCAATCACCACCTAAGGCTACTGATCGACCTGAACAGCAGCCCGTAACCTCGCAGCTGCCCAACGATTGGACCTGCTTGCGCTCAGTTGCAGACTTCGTGAAGGTCTCTGAGCAAGCCAAACACGATGCGCCTCCTTTCTGGCTTCCTCAAGGAGCCTTTGTCGTTGTTTCTCCGCCACCTCCATCTCTTTTTGGGCTTTTCTGACCGCTGCTTCCGCAGCACGTGCAGCGCGCTGTTCTTCAGCTAGCTGCCGCTGCATTGCTCGTTGCTCAAGAACTTCAATAACCTCAGAGCTGGTTAATAACGCTCCGATCGTTGTCACAAATGTGCCATTCTCTATAACGTTTCCATCACTTCGAAGCATGTTGCGGCTTTCTGTGAATGATTTCAAAAGCTCTTGATAATGTTCATGCGCCTTTTCCTGCGAGCCACTCTCCTCAAAGTTTGTTATGTCTGTTTGCTTACTGACGGAAGGATTGGATCCTCCGTGGTGGCGTCGGCAAACACCACATGCATGAAAGCCACTGATGATGTTATCCGGACGCACAGATTCGTAGTACGCACCGGTAAGCAATTCACAAAGAGTGTATATGTCATTGATCTCGTCCTCCATTGTATGTGCTCTACTGTTGAGTCGATTTTGAAAGTCGGTATTGAATTGGGAGAAAACAGAGTAGTCTAGTGCCTGCGTTCTGTGTGATGTGTGCGATGGAGGTTCTACTGCAACCACTCGACCTTCCTTCAATTTTTTCGGAGCACGGTACGTGCAGTGAGCACCGTAACCGTCCATTATCAGGACAATATTGCAGTATTTATCCCGCAGTACCTTCGCCTCGTCCCAAAACTTGCACACCCACCGGTAGAATATTTCAGAATCGACACCTGCATTTTTACGGTAAACGCAATAAGTATTAGGAGCAAAAAAGCTGGGGGGCGTTTTGCGTGTACCATCGGATCGTATACGGTGTTTGGTGAGCTTTCCTGGCACTAAACCACTACACCAAGCGGGTTCCAGACACGCCCGTCTGCCGAGACGACCGGCGTGATAATAACGTGGCAAGTATTTGCTTTCCATCGAAGTTCCGTAAAGTTACTATGACCATTTGTATCGAAAAGCGCTCTTGACCGGGCTCGAGCAGCAGGTCTTCTGGAAAAGCCACTTTCATCAATACTAAAAACTGGCTCCACTGAAATGACCTTAAATTCCTTGCAAACCTGATCGAGACGAGCAAAATAAGAGGCCAAAATTTTCGCCAAAATACCCATCTGTCGTGCATTTTCAAAGCTTGCTTTCCTCTTCAGCGACAAACGAGAATTTTGTGCTACGAATTTTTTTAAATATCTATTCCCTGGACTTTGATGTTTAAATAGGAGAGCCTTTTGTCGAAGCTGTGGCAACGATCCTACAAACGTTTGTACTAACGATTCGAAGCATTCTCTAGAAAAACGTTTGCCTTTCTGCAAGAAGTGGAAGGTAGCATTGACCAGTAAGAGTTTTTCTTCTTTGGTAAAGACAGAAGGACGTCTTGTAAGCTTGGTGTCAGCGTTTGCAATACGACAGCCAGGTTCTATACATGAGCATTCTCCGTAGCAGAGCTTAAAGCAAAAGAGTTGATAACAGACCCGACTTCCCACCAACGGTTGAATTGAGGCGCGCTCATTCCGAGCAAAGTGGCTAGGTAATCGAAGCAAGCAGGCAAGCGGGTACCAGGGTCTAAGACTCGTGAGTGGTGTACATGGCTGTGAAGGAGGTTAACTACTTTCACCGACGACTTCCAAGAGCTCACTTCGTATTTCATTACGTCATGGAACGTTCGAGAAGCAGAGAAACCCAAAACAGTAGCTCGGATGTTCTGGAGTTATACGGCGGAACAAGAGCAGTGGCACTTTGTAGAGGAATTCCAATCCGGTGAAAGTGGCGGTTTTCAATGCCAAGAACAATGACAATAAGGTAAAATGGGAGCCATGCAGACCACCACAGCCATTGAAATTACAGTGAGCCGGTACACGTATAATTTGGGGCGTTTGATACTTGTAACATGTCCCGCTCGTCGGGACATATTACAATTCTTGGCGGAAGTGTAAAACTCTTCTCTTTCTTGCCGATTCGAATAAATCTTATCCCCAGACGACACTTTCTGCGCTCGATAATTCCAGTGAGTATAAGGAATGGAAGGTTCCTGACGAAGCGGACTATCCAGTGACGAAGGTTATGGTTCCAAAAAGCACAAAGAGGTCATCTTAAGAAGCTCAGAAGGTTTGAATGTAGTGTCCAAGACCATTCACAAGTTGACTGCTACACCCAGAAACATAGCGCGGCTTCAAAGCAAAGAGATAGTGCGCAGAAGACGCTGGAGAGTCCGCAAGAGACGCTGGAGAGGTAGTGAACACAATCGGAATAAGGAGAATGAGAAACAGCGGCTTCGGCATAAACAACAGAGAGATTCCGAAAGTTCTGAGTCAAAGGTGCGTAGATTGGAAAAACGTCGAGCTTGGTACACAAATGGTGGGAAGAAATCAAAGTCGTACAAGCAGATAAAAACAGCATCGAAGTGCAATTTTGAGCCGAATAACTGTGACAGGACCCCGTCAGATACGTCGGAGAAGGACGGTTCTCGGTCCTGCAGTTACTCTTCAAACCGCCCCACAACTTCATTCACTCACTCCGTTAAAGAGCCTTGCCATACTGGTATTGGCTCTTTGCCATCTCTTCCTGCACGACTTCAATCACAGTGTACAGCCGAGGGTGAAAACTACTTGTACGAGATACGTGTCCAGACACACTCCTGCAATGTTTTGCATCATTTGTTGCTCCCAATTGATGAAGCAGAGATAAAAGAGGCAGGAGTGAAATTTTCGACGTCATTGAGAAGGACGACTGTGAGTCACAGCGTGGTAGTGGAAATGAGTGTTTCACAGTAGCTAAACCAGCATCCGGGCAAAACGATGATCAATCCCATACACCGATACTTCGTACAATGTCATGACAACCTGACCAATGTGACGTGGAAGAAGATAGAGATCATCAACAATTTGTAATGCAGGAGGTACCTCTTATTACAACCAAGACAACTGAAATTATGACTGAGCAAGATAACCAAGCTCAAGAGTGTACCAGTGCTGCAGAACAGATCATGCTCGACGTGTTTGGCCCCGAGATTTCTGATGAAGAGATTGGTGACGTGATCGTGAACACGCGCACAAACAGCTATTTCGGGAGGTGCCAACGATATTTGGTGCCAACGACATGTGGTGCCATGGATGTAGAGCGCATCATACGAAAACCCGTCATGTTGCTGGGAGTTCGCAAGCAAGCAAGACCTCTCCATAATTGCTCCGGTGCTAATAAGCTTACTACTAGCTCTGCAGATATGTGTCAATTGTCGCACAGCAAAGAGTGGTTCACAAAGCAACGGATTGCTCAGAGATGAGAAAACATTCATTTTCAGGACCAGAACGATATAGAGCTGTGGTTGAAGACCATGGTCGGTTGCATGGAGACAAACGGAGGTCAGTTCTTCATTGGGATGGAATAGAAGGCAATTATGATCGCCTTAATGAGGTATAAAATGCACTCGAAGCAGCGGCGACGGACTGAGCGTTTTGACAAGTTTCGTATCGCTCATACCCTCGTATCACCGCCGTTGATGACGCCATCACACTCATCTTACGCGTCTAGTTCGTGTCCAACTCGTGTTTTTCCATCTCCTTCACGGTATATTTCGTACCAGCAATTTTATCGAACCCAGCATTGGCGCCCTCGTCCTCGAATAATGTCAACTTGAGTCGCGTTGTGTTTCCTTCCACCAGTATATCGCCTCTAGGTACGGAGAACAAGCGCTTTGCTTCTTTTGGTCCAATCACCGCACCCACTCGCTCCAACACGCTCATGGCGATGGCGTTGCGTCGCCCTCATGATACTTGCGTCGCCCTAACCACCTCCGTCGTCTGAATCGCCCAGGATTATTCCCAGCTTTCGCCAACAAACTATGACACGAGAAGTAGTTGTACTACAGACTTCCGCCATCCTTCTTTGTGCGAATCATAACCACAATATCCAACCGATACAGCACTGTCCACGAGCTCAACTTGGGTTCATTTTCCACACCGCAATGAATCGTAGAGAACATGCGTTTCACGTAGCCGTACGTTTCAGCCTTCTCGATGAATATGCGACTGCATTGCAGACCCGGTCGACACTGTGTACCTCTATCTTCCACAACCAAAGCCGTCAACAACAAGGGAGCGGAAACGAGGGCGGAAACGAGAGCGGTTTACGCTTTGCCGTAGCCAAAGCGCTAATAGGCGACTTGGCCTTTCGGATAAATCGCTGCTTGCCCATCGAGTGCTTGGTGGAGTCATAAAACTCCACCTGCGAAAGTGTTTTGCAAACTCAACGTCCCGTTCTTTCTTTCCAACAACCTTCGTTACTTCGAACCCACGCCACAAAGACCTTTTGACGCGCGTACCATCAATACGTACATACACAGTAGGTACCTCTGATATCGTATTCTTCGCGGGCACATGTGGTGCCTTCAAAGTATTCATCATTCTTGCATTCTTCATCTGACTAGCAGTACGGTTGACTAGCAAGCTATCCACGACAGCGGAAGTGCCACGACTTAAAGCCTCTTCGGCCAGCACACGCGTCTCTTCACGGAGATACAACACCGCATAACCTGCGCGCGAGCCTCAGTTTAAGGGCTTAGGGTTTTTGGGCAATAGGTCGTTCGGTTTGAAAGCTTTGCCATGCCACTTGTCATGCACAGCAAAGTGGTCTTGGTCAGAAGCAGTATCGGAGGCGTGCTTGAACGAACGCGTGTCGACGAAGCGAACGACACAGGTAGTGGATGTGGTCATGGGAGTAGACTGAATCTGTTTCCTGCGCTTGTGATCAGGTGCATCGTCATCATAGTGTCGAAAGCCAATCTTGATGTCCATGACGCACGGTTTATGGAAACAATAATTGAGATCCTCGAGTTCGATCTAGTTGTGAGCATCTGCGGCAGTGTGCTGCACGCCATAGAACATGGGAGTGGCAGAACGCCACCAATGCAGGTGAAGCGGAAAGCGGTCGCTGTGAATGGTGCGATAAAAGGCTTCCTCTTTCTCGGACCACGGCTTGAGAATGGAGCCAGGCTGCGCCTGTCGCATGAGCTGGTGGCCGGCCACCTGTATGGAGTAGGACGTTCCGGGCGGCGGCTGCGGGAGCGCGCGTTACTCCATGACGGCAGCAACGTGGGAGGAGGAGGCAGAAAGGGCGGTTTTGCAGCCGCGGCCGCCAGAGAGGGCTACGTGCAGCAGCAGTGCATGCTGGAAGCAGGAGAGGCGGCCGCGTCGACACGGCAACCAGCGGCGCGGACGGCTACTCGCAGCGCGCGGACGGCAGCTGAGCTGCGGAACGGGGCCCCGCCTCCCCCGCCAAACCAGAGCGCGGCGAAGGTGCACGTCTGCGCGCGCGAAGCGCAACCGCCGCTAATGCAAATTGCAGTGGTGCTGACACACGTGACAAACCTCAACCTCAACCTCAACCCGTCGTTCGCAGCCATATTCGGAGCACAACCTGGCCAGTAATTAAATTGTGACTGAAACTCGCCAACATTTCGTAATAACGTAAATTTTCGGGAAGGTTCTCTATTTCATAAAGGTCACAGCTGGCCCATATTCTGAGGCAAAGTAAATTTTATTGAATTAACTGCGGCATAATCTAAGCCTAATAGAGTACCAAACCGCTGTTCACAGGGTGGAGATTACGAGGAAGAACAGATGATAATGGATGACGAAGATGAGTAGGTATAATGTAGTACTTATGGTGTTGTGTTTGTTTGTGATAAGACGTGACATAGAAAGTGAACATATGATTTGTTTAAGCGGCAACTTGAAAAGAATTGAAGAACTAAAACGGATAGTGTGTGTAGTTTCAATGAGTACAAGGTGTACAATTTGTTCTAATTTTCTAGAGAATGCGATTTCTAAGAACATTGACGTAGTCGGTGTGGAAAGGGGCAGGTTCCTGCACTCCGCCTGATTTTTCATCTGCGGAGGTGAGAGATAAGTAAGCAGTTCTGGATTCATACTCCAAAAAAGAGTCTGGAAAAGAAGTAAGGGTGCTGCCGTATTTCAGAAGTGATTTCACTGTAGAAGGGATATTGAAGGAGAGACCTGTGTTAAAGGTGACTATCCGTAGAAGCTCCTTCATTATAGTTGAGCTAATAATTTTGTACTCGATAGCCTGTTCATGCATGGTAACGAATCCAAATGACGAACCGAAGAGATTGAAGGAAGAAATCCATACGAGACTTTGGTAGTAAGACTTGAAAAAGCCGTTTTCGTCGACGATATTGCAAGTGAGATCTGTGGTCCAGAGGCTTTCAGTTACCGCCAGAGACTACTTTCCGGTGGCTGTGGTTAGACAATTGGGAGAAAGAGGCATGAAACCATCCTGTGGGGAGGCGCCAACAATGGTAACGGCAATGTAAAGAGCGGCTCGTGTGCAATCTCAATTCTGTGTTCGGAGAGAATGGAAAGAATGTTACCATTCTGGATGAAGACCATGTTTTCTGCTCGTGATTCTGGACAAGATAGAATTACTTTTTCGAGAAGGTCCTTCTTGCGACAGAAGAAGATTGGACCTTGGGGAGGGCAATCTGCGGAAATGAAGTGTTCGATGGAGAGAAAGTTGTCTGGAGGGGAACCATTGTTGTACAGCAGGGTTCCAATACGGCCCCTACGTACGACAACAGCTGCGATGATTGTAGAACAGAGGGAAGATGAATGGAACCTCATTGCGGTGAGTTAGTTTGATTGAGGTTATGGGCTGTTGGAAGCTGTCGGGTGCTGGTAGCTGTGAAAGGAAAGCGGTCTACATTATAAGAAGTGAGGAAAGCTTTAGGTATACCACTGGGCTGTTGTTTTGGTCATGGAAAAAAGTGTTCGAGGGGATAAGCGGATTTGTATGATTCGGTTATCGAAAGAAATGGGCAGCAGGGCTGCAGAGGAGGTAGGGTCGAAGAGTGTGTTTATGAGAAGGTATGCAGTGAAATAAAGCATAGAAAGTAAGAGTTTATGTTACCGTTGGTACTTGAGAGGTGGTGCATCTGGGTTTTCATTGGGATATGATATGGACCGAGGTTGGGAAAATGTGGAGATTTCTAGAAAAAAATGGAAATTGTGTGGAATGGCGGGAAATAGAAGTAGATTTGAATAGAGTACAAAGGTTTGTGCGGCGCGAGTAGGTTTGTGGCCGATAGTGCCACGGGTTTGCGGAGTGGGGGAGTGCTGCAACTGTTGGGTTCATCTCCCTTGTTCTTATCTATCTTCGATATCGTGAACCGCCGTTTATTTCTGCGATGTCGAATGGGTACATCGAGGACGAGAAACTGGTGGCTCTGCTTTACCGGACGGAGGTACCAAAGACGCCATCGAGCAGCAAGGAGGAGGGTGGGGACAGGCTTTGCACGGTGGAGAAGGAGGGAAGTAGAAATGAAGAGAAAGGTGGGGGTGATGGGGGTGGAGGGGATGGGGGATTGGATAGAAGGTTCGCGGCGAAGATGGAGGAGCCCTTGAGGAGGCTTGGAGGAGATCTGAATGGTAATTTGGAAGACTTTCTTTCTCAGATGGCGGGTGAGATGGGAGGGATGGAGCTGAGTGTATCGGAAATTAGGGTGCCAATGGATTGAATTTGGGCGATTCAGAAAAGGATGAAGTTGGTTGGAGTTGGGACTAGAAAGCATGTGAGTGGGATGATAGAGTGCGTTGAGAGGGAGATGGTGGCGCTGAGAAGGGAAAACTATGGGGCTAAGGGGACGTGTGGAGGTGTTGGAGGCGCTAGTGGGACAGGTAGAGAAGGCGTACAAATTGTTGTCGGAAGCGAACTAGCTTGTGAGGGAAGGAGGCGTTGGGAGGGAGGAGGGAAGGGAGAAAGGGTCACTGGTGGCACTTGGCTCTCGTGGTGGGGGTGGATGTGTGAGGGGAAGGAGCGAAGAAGGGAATGGAGGGGAGGTTGGGGGAAGTCGGATGTAGAAGAGGCGAAAGGGTGGGGTGATGGTGGACAAGCGTGGGAGGTGATGGTGGACGAGCGTGGGGGGTGTGTGTGCCCGGCAGCTGCCGGGTGGAGTGCCACGAGTTGCGATTGGTAGTTGGGCGGCGGCTGTGCGGACGGCGGAGCGCATACTGGAGGAGCAGGAGGAGAAGACGCTGGGAGGGATTGGGACCTGGTTTGGGGCTAGGATAGAATACGAGAATAAAGAGGTTTTTCCGTTGGAGTTCTTCAACCTGACATATAGGGAAACTGAGATTCAGGATCCAAATGCAGGGTTGGAATGAACGAGCGCTAGTGGTTGGTTCGTAATTTTTTCGAGTGTTTTTGACGAGTATGGGGAATGTAACGTTACGAGCGGTGGCAGAAGAACTGCAACTAGCCTTTAACTCCAGTAGGTGAAGTTTGAACTGCACTGAACGGAAACGTTATTTCCAAAAAAAATTTCTTGCCAACTAGAGCAAACTGCAAAAATGTTAGGTTTTTTGGGACTTTTATTTTCACAACTAGCGATCTAGCATACTAAACTAGAATTCCGAGAACACTGACGTGATTGCGTGGATGATCATGTTCGATGCTTTACTCCGTTCCGACACCGAAAAGTTCAGAACTGATGATACAATTGGCCAAGTGGAGACTGCGTTGCAAGTTCGATCCCTCCTACATTCAAACCTGTGAGTTGATAATGAAAGAAAGATAAGAAATTCTTCTGAACCGTTCCAGCTTATCATTTAGTCTGCGTGCAGTCAAATGACACCTCTCCGTGGTTGTAGTCATATGGAGGAAGCCCCGGTGTTTGCTTCAGCAAGAATTGTTCTGCTTCTCGACATCCATTTATGATGCGCGTGAAGGAATAATTTGAATTGCAGAGCCGTGTTAGAGCCGAGGATAATTTCAAATACGAGAACTTCTTTTCTCCTCTCCGTAAAGAGAGGTTACATGATGGGCATTCTTAAGCGTTTCTAAGAACTCCAGTTATAGCAAAATGTCATTTCGGACACATTACAACGCTTGAATTTTCCAGCAAAGAGTGTGTAATGGAGTAGGCAATCAAGGATTGGTAAAAAAATGGATGACGAAACTGGTCTGGATTGCAGCAAACGTTGTACTGCACTTTGGGAGATATTGGATATCTCAGCACTGAATATGAAGTCAGTTCAACGCTCAAACTCGACCTGGATACGAGTTTTGTCGCAAACGATAGATCCCAGAGGTGAAAGGAAAGAAGAACAAAGTTCTAGAGAATGGAAAATTGACGATTTTGGAATTGATTGAGTACTACAACTTTCTTTCAACAAGACACTAGATGATTCGTCTTCTATCTCATCTTCGATTTTTTCGTCGTCTTCACCACATAGAGCTGAACCTGAGCTAGAAGTAGACATTTTAAGAACAGTACCATGTGTCCTATTGGGTACATTAACCGGATGCTGCGATAGACCAAAATACGGGCACCCATCACCGCCTTCTGCCGGATACTGAGAACCAACAACATTCGGATCTCGTTCAAATATGCCTAGGGGGCACGTACTGCTTGACTGCTGCCATTAAAATCGTCTATTGTACTGCTGTGTTGATAGAAAGGTGTCCGCTGCAATGCTTTCTACTTCATTTATTGGTAGACAGGACTCGTAGAGCTCAGTCTGCTCACGCAATGAATCTCGGGCAGTCTCCCAGCGATATCTCTTTCGTCGATTTGGATGGGACGTGGTCATCAATTACGATTAAAAGCCGCTGCTCAGCTTTGACGTAGCGACATTTCATCGATATTGGAGAAAAATGCGAGAATAGAGGCCGCTGCACTTCTAAGTCACGTCACAAAAAATGGATTCTATCTGATTGAATATGCATCAGTTCACCGGTTTCAGAATTATAAACGGCTAAGAAAGTGGAACAAAGTGAAACGATTTCCCATTTGTGTGTCCTATGCGCTCCAACTGAATAGCTCGACGGCTCCGCCACGGTTCAGGACTTGAAGCGTTGTCATCCTCTTTTGCTTGGGGAAATTTTCGTTTCAACCAGGTGCTTCCTGATGTGCCAGCGATTTAAAAAACCTGGCTTCACCGTTCTTCTTTTCACGTACTGCCTTCTCTCTCCCATATGTACAACGTAAAGAACGCAAACGCCCACAGAGACTTTATTCGGCTGCCTTGCATCGGCGCAACCGTCGCTCAACTCAATTTCCACCCAATCTTCCACTCTCTGACATCAAGTTGACGTTTAGAGGCCTGAAAGATCCAGTATTTTGCGGGGAACGTTTCAAAAGTACGTTTTGTACCCTCTCGTATGCTACAGTCCTTTGCAAAAACTAAATTCATTTGCATTTCAAAGATGGGATTTCTAGTTACGCAGAATGCTCGTGCTCGTATTACTGATGATGGTGCTGTCCATCGTCACTCGGATTCTCACCGAAGTCATACGCTGATTGACTCTCACCGACCTGACTTTGAACCGAACTCTGCACAAGAGATTCGAGGTCTAGATCGTAGTGCACTAAGTAGACCTACACCTTGCATGAACACTAACCGCCTTGATGCTCTCCATGGCTCTTCGATGAACGAGAATTTGAGCGATAAATGGCCTCGCAACTTGGTCCGCATTTCTACCACATCCTGCAAGCGAAAGATGAAACTTTCCGATCGTCCGCGTTTTCCGACAGGGACTCTTCTCTCGGTACAAGTAGTTTTCAGCCACCTGTGTCATGGACAGCAGAAGAAAGGTGATTCGTATGACGATAACTATCCAATATGCATGGCTCTTTCAAACTCGATCAAGTACGAGGTCCTTCGCTTCTTGTATCACAAGCTAGACATAGAGTGAGGAAAGCTCACATTTCGTTCAATACGCTCTCAGTTTTTTTCTCAGCTTTCAAACTTGCAGAGGAGGTTGTCGGATTCTTTTCCTGTCTCGGGTGCTGCGCAAAACAGTTGGATTATTATGGAACTCGTAAAAGAAGCAGTGCAGCCAGACAAGAAAGCGGTAGCAGAGGCAGCAAAGTTGACGAAAGCGAAGAAGGCAACCCACACTTCCCAGAGACTCCAAACTGAGACGAAACATGAGGAAACTATATTGAATCAAAACGGCAGAGAGCTTCCAGACACTTGAGCTCACCATTCCTATGATCAGCATAACTTTCAACCGGTACGGAATGAGCCCGATGTTGAAGAAGAAGTGTTTCGCAATAACTCAAGTCTTGATGACCGTGCTACAGAAATTTTTGTCCCTTAACAGTAGACCAGCAGCCGTGTTCAAGGTGGTCACACGAAGGGCATCCCGGGAAATTTTTTGACTGACCATGATGGGGTAGGAAGTTTGGATGATGTCGATGTTCCTACTCAAAATCACAGTGAGCACAACGTGGCCGAAGGTTTGAGCAAAGAGTTTTTGCAATCCCTCGGAGCTAATCAAGGAGACCTTGGTATTAAGCCTACCTTAGGTACGAGTATCGGTTGGGAGGTGTGCAGCGCTGGTGGTGGAAGTTCCGAATGGGGGATGAAGGAAATTGGCAATTCTGCTCCGGCGAAGAAGAAGGCAATCGCGAAGAAACAAACTCGAAAGCGGTATGGCTCGCAGCCACAAAACGGAAATGCAGGTAGTTTGGTTGTTCATAGACAAGTCAGTGTAGTTGGAAAAAACCGGCCACAGGCAGACAGAAGAAGAAACGGTACTTCTGGTCACGCAGCGAGTGGTCGCAAAACTCGGCCCCTCAAGAAACCGCAAGCAGGAACAGTCCGTGTCGGGAGAGGTTCTGTGGCTCCTTCGAGCGATGCAGGTCCAGCCATCTGAGCAAATCTACTAGGATTCTCGAGCAACAGCCAAAAAACAAATATACAATGAAGGCATATGATGTGGAAGATACACCCGTGCCCCGGATCCAGATGCATTCTCGTGGATTTCCCTACCGGACTAGCCTGCTTCGTACTCTTTTTAGCCCCCGTAGTATATCGTATCGTATTTCTCTGCCTTTTGTGAACCCACTCTGGCTAAGTTTTTGTATGAACCTTTTGTCATGTTTAGTATAAGTACCGTATAGATCTGGGTCTACTTATGCTCTTTTCTAGGATCCGTTGAGAGACTAATTTCGGATCATGTTACGGTCTGAAATTGTTCAAATGTCAGCTCCAAAAAAACGTAAATGATAGTCCTGAAATTGCACCATTCGCGAGCGTTTCAGGGCAGCAAAGAAAGGCCGTTAATCGTAATGACTACGAACATATCTTGCCCTACTATACAGACCGTATTTTGATAAATTACCGTAATAGTTGTACATAATCCAGACTTATTCAGATGTATTGCTGGCCTACTGGTTCGTCCTTTACTTGGTCTTATATGAGTGTCATTTTATACCTAGTTTGCGCTTCTTACTTGGCCCTTCGCGGGTCCATCTCTGTCGTAGAAAATTGGTCTTAATCTTGTCCTCTTCCAAGTATTGTTTTGTACACTTCTCGGCACAATTGTAAACGCCGATTCGGCTACTGTTTTGGTCATAAATGGGCACCTTTTTGGCCTGGTTTAAACCGCCATTTTTGATCAAATATTCGGAGCACATCGCTGGCCAGATTTTGTACTCATTTGGTACTGTAAGAAGGAGAACAAAACCAATACAAGTTCGGACGCATTTCGTACCACAAGGGTACCGTCATTTTGCTTGTAGGAAAAGAACAGAAAGCAAGAGTTTATGGTACCGTTCGTACTTGAGAGGTGGTGAATCGGGGGCTTCAATTGGATATGATATGGGCCAGGGTCGGGGAAATGTAAAGATTTCTAGAAAAAAAATGGAAAACGTGCGGAATGGGGGGAAACTGGAATAGATATGAATAGGGTACAAATGGTTGTGGAGCGCAACTGGGTTTGTGGCTGACAGTGCCACGGGTGTGCGGAGTGGGGAGGAGTGCTGGAACTGTTGCGTTAATCGCGCTGGCTGTTATCTCCCTTATCGTGAACCGCCGTTTATTTCTGCGATATCGAATGGGTACGTCAAAGACGAGGAGCTAGTGGCTCTGCTTCACAAAACGGATGTACTAGAGAAGCCACCGGGAAGGAGGAGGGTAGGGACAAGGTTTGCGCGGGGGAGGAGAAAGTAAATGCGGATGGAGAGGGGGGTGGTCGTGATGGGGGTGGAGGGGATGGGGTGATAGGGGTGGAGGGGATGAGGGACCGAAGAGGAGGTTTGCGGCGGAGATGGAGGAGCGGTTGAGGAAGCTCGGAAGAGATCTGAAGGAGCATTTGGAAGACTTTCTTTCTGAGATGGTGGGTGAGATGGAAGAGGTGGTGCTGAGTGTGTTGGAGATTGGGGTGCCAATGGATTTGATTTCAACGATTCAGAAAAGGATGGCGTTGGCTGGAGTGGGGACTGGTAGGTTTGTGTGTGGGATGATAGAATGCATTGGGAGGGAGATGGTGAAGCTGAGAAGGGAGAATATGGTGCAGAGGGGTCGTGTGGAGCTGTTGGAGGTGAAGGAGCTGGTGAGGAAGGAGGCGTTGAAAGGAAGGAGGGAAGAGAGAAATGGTGGCTGATGACACCAGGCTCTTGTGGTGGACGTTTATTTGTGAGGGGGCGGAGCGGACCCTACAAGAAATATTTTAAAAATAATGAGTGTACTCTGAGTGTAATCGGATTGAACTGTGTCATTTTGAATGTAATTGGAGTTCAAATGGCTCTCACACTCTTTACGTGTACATCTTTCATGGTGCATATTCCGATCAACTGGAAGCCAATCGGAGCAGTTCGATCAGGACAGTCGTCGGAACTTATTTCTGCATTGCTGATGCTCACTGCTCAGACTCCATTCGTTCTCCGGTGGCACTCCGTCTCACTACTGCTGCGTATTATGAATGCCGTCAAGGTCACATCCAAACAGATCTCCGCCTGCGTACTGCGCGTCAACCCAACTTCCGCGAAGCCGCGTCGCCGTGGCGTCGTCGCGCACCACCGCTACCAACGCGTCGGCTTACTCTTCGGCCGAGATCACCAGCAGCCCTTTGTTTACATCGCGCACGATGAGGCTCTCCACGCCACCGCTGCGGTACGCCACCACCACCATCCTGTGCGTCTACAGCTCCACCACCGAGATGCCAAGATGCTCGTCGCACATCGTGGGACCGAAACGTCTTGTGTCCCTGGTCCGTCTTCGTTTTCTGAATCATCGACGTATTGGTATTCAACAGTGAGATCCCCAGTAAGGACGGCCCCCGCCCGTTCACATCTATTGTTCATTGGGGTTTTATCCTCGCTGTCCAGAAATGGAACTTCAGTGCTTCCTGAACCGGAGTCCGAGAACCTTCCTGTAACGCAGTTGGCAATTGCAGCCATGACGGTATCCGGATACTCTGTCTAGTGAAAGGTAATTATCAAAGCGATAGAGTTAAGGTTAGTATTCGTGTCCGGTGTTACTGCTCTCCATTTCTTGTCTATAAACCGTTTCGTTGCAACTGGAATAACACCATAATCATACATGATAACAGCGATATCTCCGAATTTCCTGTTCGTCAGCTGCATGTGTAATTTGACCTACTCGAGGCGACATTCGGTACCAAGCTTGTACTCTCAAGCCCACATCGGGTCCTCATCTTTCAGCATTAGAGTGAGGCGAAGAATCAAGTTTGCCAACAGAGTAGATATGCCGTTGCAGAAGACATTCTTCGCCAAGAGCGACATTTCGATTTCTTGCATACAGAGAGCCTCAGACTTCAAATCTGACGAGCCGTCATACGACGCAACAAGCAGTCCATCATCGTCATCACCTTCGTCCTCGAAGTCACCCATATGAGGATTAAGTTCGTCAGCAAGAGAAGACAAGCCTGCCATATCTGGCGAAGATGGGTCCATCGTCTGGGAACACAGGTTCATTCCGGATGCTCTTCGAGACGTCACTTCTTCCGCGTCGTCTTTTTCATCGACTTGCTCAAGATCAAACGTGATTTGCAAAATAAAATCACGAAGAGCACACATGGAGTATATAGGGAGATTTGGCGTGTAGGACCTAATAGTAAGAATTCGCTTAAGAGTTTCGGAGTCTTCCGCATAAGTGTCTGGGTTATGCTGGTTGTTGAGTATGAATACAGTCTTTGATGTCTCCACCTGTGCGCGAATGAAGTCATCACGTGTGACGCATGAGCCCTCGAGATACGTGACGTTATCACGAAATTGAATGTTGGAAGTAAAGAAGTTGATCCATACGGTTTCGGACCAGTTCGGCTCATCGCATATGATAACGAGCTTCGTCTTGGCATTTCTGTCATCGCCATAAAACTCGAGCACAAAGGCGTTGAGGTACTCCCATTTTACGTTTCCGCATATGAAGAAATGATCGGTGCCCTCAGCATTGACAAACGAGCCCAGTCCGCGGCGCAACCCCTAGACAACATCGACAACTTGGCCAATTTTACGAGAAACTAGGTAGGCGCAAAACACAATGATGAAGATGATCGACAGTCGGCCCAGCATTGTGAATGGAACAAAGTCACCAAAGCCCACTGCGAATATAGTAACAACGGTAAAGTAAAACGAAGTGGCGAGTGTGAGGTCAAAGGAGGTGCCAATCGAAGTCTCCCAAGGCTCTCCCAGCTGCTCGAAGAGCTGCAGACCTGACGCAAACACGTAGATGAATACAATGAACTCGAGGGCCAAGCGCGGCAGTTAGCGATGAAATGGTGAACTCCTAACCATGAAGTAAATATTTAGCGTAGGTTCTATCTGAAAGCAGTGCGAAAATATGACGTAAAACTGAAGAAAAGAAAAGTTAATCCAATGGGTTCGCTTTGCCATGAGCAGAGAAGCCAGACTGAAGACGTCCACAATGGCTTCAAGGCCGAGCACGAAGGAAAGCGGGCGCGTGGCGTACAAAAGCTTGCAGAAAATGTTGAAGTAGAGGACGACGGCGACGAATTTCTGGGAGATAAGGAACGAGAGAGTGATGTGTACACATACATGATGCAGATGATAGTGGAAACGAACATTCGCTCGGCATTGCACGCAGCGGGCGGCAGCAGCGGGCGGCAGCAGCAGGCGGCACCAAGCAACGGCGCTTGGCTCAACGACGGCGGCAGCGGGCACAGACGAATCGCAGCAGAGACGCAGAGCAAAGAGGCAGCAACCTCGCGCGTGCGCGCACACATCGAGCGCCCGGCGCGGCACACGGACGCGGCGGTCTTATTACTTCTCCGAACAGTCCCAAACGCGAGTGCGCAACGCGTGCAGGTGCGCAGCGAGTGCGCAGCGAGTGCGCAGCGAGTGTGCAGCGCGTGCGAGTGCGCAGCGCGTGCGAGCGAGCACATCACGGGCCGCGCACACTTTCTTTTCAGGCGCAGCCCCAAACGGCGCCCCCGCGCCTTATATCTTCACTCTGTCAGATGCGCAAGTTCTCGTCCACCACTTGGCTGAAGCGGTTGCAGAACATGTCGTCTGCAAAGCGCGCGCAGCCGCTGCCCCCCTCGCCGCGCAGCCGCTGCACCCCTCGTCGCGCAGCCGCCTCGCCGTAGCGTCGTTGCGCATCAGCGCGCCCACTGCGTCGGCGTCTCCTCGCTCGAGCTCACCAGCAGCCCGTTGCTTCCGTCGCGCACGATGTCGCTCTCCACGCCGCTGCTGCGGGGCACCACCACCACAGCCACCACCCCGTGCGTTTGCAGCATCACCACCGAGATGCCAAAGTGCTTGTCGCGCTTTGTGCGAACGCCCACCTAACCCCACTTCAGCGTGCTCTGCACCTCCTCGCTGCGTGCGCTCACTCGCACCGCCAACCCTTCTTTTTCTGCGCTTTGGCGCAGCCTTGCGGCTCGTTGCCGATCTCGCTCGTTGCGCGCGCCTACGATCATCACCAGTCTGCACTTCACTTCCACGTGCTTGTTGTGCAACACGCGCATCATCTCCAACTGCAGCTCATGGTTCTTCTCGGCGAGAAACTGGCCTAGAGACAAAATCAACCCGTACTGGCGTTCCACGTCATTCAGCTGCATATCCAACTTGCACGGCGGGAAGATGCGGTGGATTCGCCTACTCCAAAGTGCGCGCAAGTTCGAAGCGGTCCAGCTCGAATTCGCCACTTTGATGTCCACAAGTCGCGCTGTCAAGGTGTACAGCATGGCGAACAGCTTGGAGTACTCCACCTTCACAACAGTTTTCACGCGCGAAGAAGCAATGCGCGCGTCGTTATTAAACTGCATCTTTCTTGAGCGTACGAACCACAGCATAGCGGTTGAGATGGTAGGGTCATGTACGTATGCCATCGTCTCAGAGCCCAGCAGCTTGGGCACAATCAAAGCGAAGCTCTGATTGGCGGTGTCCACAAGAAGTTCAACCGGCTGTTTTTCATAAGCCTTGGCACGCATACGCAAAGCGCGCAAAGCGCGCAAAGCCTGGAGCAACAGCGTGAAACGGGAATATCTAAATCCATCAACTAGAGGAGCAAGCTCCGATATATCAACCGGTTCGAAATCAATCTCAGACAGGTACAGTCCAAACTGCGAACCAACTCGCTGGCAAGACTTTGCCACTGCGTTTGAAAAACTTACGCCTGCTCTCTTCCATGCCGAGTACACCACGATGTGACTGTGTAACCACAACTTCTTCAGTGCAAGTACTGCGCACAAGAGAACGGGTTCACCGCCACCACCTTCAAGACTGTGCGGGTGTAGAAATCCAATCCACCACGATCAATGTAGAAGCTTTATGAGATCCTTGCGCTTTCGACGCAGGTTCTTGCGAAATCCCAGAAGCGCGAACAGCACCAAAAGTACCGCATAGGTAACTAACGCATAGTGTACCCATCTTGTGAATTCGGTCGCCGAGAGAACACCAATCGTTAACAAGCAAGAACACTTTGGTGCCAAAAAGCAAAAAAGCGGGTCTGTACGCAGTCAGCACCTCCAAGCTAGAGCGCGCTAAAGAAAGAAAAAGACAGGCCGGGGAAGAAGGTGCTGCGGGACAAAATGTGGCGAGAACGACGGGAGCCGAAGAGAGGGGTGGGAGCTAGCACGGGCGACGACCAGTCAGACACTTCGCCAGCACAGCGTGTCTTGAAAGCCTGTGTAGCACACGGCGAACCGGCGCCGCTGTGAGGCGACAGTGAGCTTTCATTTACGCATTTAGTGCGCCTCGTTGCGTCCGCCGCCGCGCAGTCGCTTTCCTTTCGAAGAGCTGCAATTATTGCTGCAAACTACCCATCCAAACGCTTGGCCGTTTTCTCAAAGATCCCAGCGAAGCAAAACTGCTCGCGTCCATTCTAGTTAAAGAACACAGCACGATTGATAGTCAAAAAAAAAGCGTTGTTTACGAATATTAATGCAACGAGCCCTTCTTCTTCGCCTGCACAGCCAATACACCTTCAACAAAGTCCTCATGAACAATCTCGTCCCGATCATTTCTCAAAGCCACCATACCCGCCTTAATTATTACCGTCTTCAACTGTGCAGAATCAAATTGCTGACATTGCGCAGCAATCTCTCTGAAGTTGACATCCTTGTTCACATTCATCTTTCGAGAATAAATCTGCAGGATAATCGTGCGCGCACTTTCGTCCCGTAACACAAACTCAATCTTTCTTTCAATTTGACCGGACTTCAGCAACTTTCGATCCAGAACATCCACGCGATAAGTGGCAGCAACCACCTTGATATTGCCATCTGAAGAAAAGCCGTCAAGTTGATTGAGAAACTCAAGAATAGTTCTCTCCACCTCTCGATCGCCACTCAGCTCGGAATCAAATCGCTTGGTACCAATGGTATCCAATTCATCAATAAAGATAATGATTGGACCCTTTTCCTTCGCCAGCGCAGAAGCATCACGCACGAGTTTTGTATTATCGCCAATGAGCATCTGCACAACTTGTGGACCCATAAGTTTCAAGAAGGTACAGTAGCGTTTGTCTGCGCAGCACACGCACGAGCTAAAAGCGTCTTTCTAACACCGGGAGGGCCATACATAAGCACGCCCTTCGGCGGTCGAATTCCCACGGCATCGAAACGCTCCTTTTCGGTTGATGGTAGTACAACGGCTTCTACAAGCTCTTGGCTCTGCTTGTCAAGTCCAACGACGTCTGCTTACGACTCTGTGGGCTTCTCGTCAACATCCATGGCCTTTACTCGCGAGTCATACTCTGCAGGTAGTTATTCCAGAATAAGATAGGAATCTCTGTTGACGCCAACCAGATCGCCCGGCTTGACTTCTTCCGCGGGAGCAAGTCCAATCACAGGCAAGAATATAGTCTGTGTAGTGGAAGTCTTGAGCATAACCGCCTTGCTCTTCCGCTGCGAGTCAAGATCGACGTTTGCGCCATCCTCCTCATCCTCCCCTGCGATATCAAGAATCTAGACGATAGTTTCGACCAGATACGGAAGCAGCTTGTTAAGCTTCACTTTGTCTGTTTTGAGACAGGTCTTCTCCGTGATGTGGTTCTTCTCGTGTGTGAGACGCTGTCTCTCGCTACGAAGCACCTTCATTTCAGTCTCCAACAAGCGCACGCGCATGAGTAACTCGTCGACGGGCGCGTGGAGGATTTCTTGGTCCAGCAAGTCATCTTGCATGAGCTCGCAGGCGATATCGCCGAGCGCAGCAGCGGCCATGTTTGAGCGATGCGACGAGAAGAAGCTGAGGAAAGACAAATGCCACGAACGGGGTGCAGTCGCGATGGAGCGCAAATCGGAGCTTCCAGCTCGGAGGCGATGGACACCTTAATGAGCGGTTTGCGAACGCGGTAGCTACCGTGTACACAATGCACGCGTGGCAGGTGGAGGCATGCAATCTCATGCTTTTGTATCAACTACAGCGACAGAAAGTAAGTAGACGGATGCACACTAGCCATTATTCATGTGTCAAATTGATTTCGCTCGCGGCCGTCTCACGCGTAGGCGCTTTCCGGCGTCAAAAATAGGCGAATAAACACCAAAAGTGCGCCCGAAGAAACGCAAAATTGAGTGCGTTGCTGGTTGGCCATTTATATACAAACTGCGCTCTGTCAGCGCTATCAGTGCGTACTGCTTTCAGCAGCGCGCCGTTCACTTCCGACAGGCGGCGCGCGCGCAGGTGGCGGCGTGCGACGCGCACCACCAGAGCACAGCAGCGTCGCCAGTGGCGTGCTCCAGCGGTGCGCACAAACGCGCTGCAACAAGCAACTGCCGCGCCGCCACCATCCCTCCACCCCTCCCCCGCCCCAGTTCAAGCGCGCCCCTCTCGTCTCCGCTTCACCCCCTATCGACTCGTGCGCTCCCCACCGTTTCTCCTCCCCCGTCTCTCTTCCCCTTCCTCCCCCTTCCGTCCTCCGCTCTTCCCCCCCTCTCCCCTTTTCTTTACCTCCCCCCTTCTGCGCGTCTCCCACCGCGCCCCTCGCCTTTCACCATACCGTCTCGCCCGAGCCACTGCCCCGCGTGTGGTACCGCCTTTGATGCCGACCGCCATCTTCCCATGGTGTCCGTCGTCTGCGGCCATTCTCTTTGAAAGGCTTGTGCAGGGCGCGATGCCCCGCCTGCAACACCGTCTCCGCGCGATGACACCGCGTCGCTTTCGTACACCTCCACAGCCTCCGACGACAACGACGAAGAGCCGCCGTCCGCGCTGCGATGTCCCGTGTGTAACGCCGCGCTCGCCAGCTTTCTAAAGAGCTTTGAGGCTGTCGCCGCCTTGCAACTCTGCGCCGCCCCACCTCAGAACCAACTGCCCGCGCCGGAACTTTCTGCCGTTGTTCATCGCGACCTTGTAATTCGTCGCACTCACTGGCCAATGAAGTGGGGCGCGGCGCGTCTGCTGTCGTGTATCGCGGTGTGTATGCCGCCCAACCGGTCGCCGTCAAATGCATACGTACCATGAGCGAATCATTCGCTACCGAAGATGGCCTCCGGCGAGAGCTTCGAAACGCATCACGGCTGCAAAGTCCATATGTTGCGCAATTTATAGGCACTGCATGAGATCAAGAGGCGGGTCTTAACTCGCAGCGAAATATCTTGCTCGTCACCGAGCTTATGCAAGGTAGAAATCTGTGCGAGAATCTCAATCGCTTACAGCCGGCCGCCGGCCTTCCGATCTCAAGCTTTGTGCTAATTTCGTTGGATGTGGCTAGAGGTATTCTTTACCTTCATGATGAAGGCGTCGCTCATCGCGATGTTAAGAGCGCAAACATTCTCCTCACCGAGCAAATATCGCCCCAAAGTCGCACCTTTGCCTCATCTGTGTGTGCTAAGATTGCACACTTTGGATTAAGCAAATACATTGATAAGGATACCGGCGGCGGTACTGTTACGCAGAACATCATGGAGCCCGGTCGACTTGAAGCCACCTATTCGTACTTGGCACCCGAAGCCTTTGGCGGTGATAATTCTAACGTAATACGTCCTGGCGAAGATGATGAAGCTGATGAACCTCGTTATGATGAAATGGCAAAGAAGCGTGACATCTATGCACTGGGCGTGTTATTTTGGGAGATGCTGACTGGCAGAGTCCCATGGGCTGGCGTGTCTCTCTCCGATGTTTACGTGCGCGTCTTTGTTCGCAGCGACCGTCCGGCAATAGCCTTGGATGAAACAGTAGTTTCCAAGACCGTGCGCCGACTTGTCGAACGTTGTTGGGCGCAGAACCCACACAAGCGACCTTCCGCAAAGTCTATTGTCGCCAAGCTGGAGAAGCTCGCTAATCGTTTCAACGTGAAGCTTGATGACTCTCCAGCGGAACTGGCAGCGTTACAACCATCTGCTGGCACTGCTACGACTACCGCTGCTAATAGGGTTGAATCGACTATGAGACTTACTCCTTTGTCATACTTGCGTGCGGAACCACTGCGAGAGCAAAACAATGTTCATCCGCAATACCTTTCTCACTCACACAGACGCACGCAGTCAGACACCCTTATCGTCTACCAAAAGATGCCGTCAGCTTCCACCGCACACTGCTCTAGAGGGAGCACAGACACATTCTACGGGCCTTGAGGTGGAGGATACTCGCGACTCAGATCGCGCTGTGAACGATATTCCTGCTCCATATGATGATACCACCTGGGCAGGTGATGGGTATGCTACCTCTCACGGCCAACGGTCTAGCCCAAGCAACCCTGGAGCAGCCAGCTCATCTTCCAAGGGGAATGATCCCATTGACGCATCGTTCTCTGTCAAGCGTCGCCTCTCCCGATCACGACATTCTGTTCGTGATGCTAACACTGAACAAAATCACGCCCGCTCCTCTGCTCATTTTATTTTGCACCCTTCAATGACTTCATCTGTCATGCCTAGCCCATCTCCCATATCTCCTGCCCCTAAGGCGAATGCCACTGCAGTTGCGGCTACGGGCGTCGCCGTTGCTGCTGCAAAGAATTTCGAGCGAAAGCTTGATGATATTCGGGCTGCACGTGGTCAAGTGAATCGCATATCACGCCCTGCAACCCCTCCTGTTTGGGAGGCAAGCTTTCAGTTACTCCCCGTTCTTGAACCGAGGCAGAAAGTGGCAGCAAAGCCCAATGAAATGCGCCCCGCGTTTTATGAAAACTCCGACGAGGAAGTGAATGATTTTGATCCGGAACGTGCGGTAGCTGAAGAAGCTATAGCTGAATCTAACAATCAAGTTATTGTTCAACAACAACAGTAATCCAGCTCTCGTAACGTCGCCGTGGTCACCGCCGCCGTTACAGCAGCTACAGTTTCTACAGCCACGCAACGACCACAATCGCAGGCTGTGGGGAGCACGTCATCAAACCGCATGTCGAGGCCCAAGTCGCCAGCTGTTCGTCGCCCTATGTCACCCATGGTAGCGCGCCCGTTTACATCATCTCAAAATCAAGTACGAGCTCCCGCTGAAGATGAATTTGCAGTTCGTCCAACGATTTCGTTACAGAGGAACTCCGACTCCTCAGCCCCCAAGAAGAAAAAGAGTGGCAGTCGTTCTAGGTTGGGTAGGACTATGTCCGCCTCCGTCTCTCCCGCTCCGAACACTGTTAGTCGACGGTCAAGCCCAGTTTTCAAATCGATTTCTGCCGCCTCTGTATCTTCGTCTCCAAGAGAGTCGAATGAAAAACGTGCATTTATGCGACGAGTTCGTTCAAATGACCGGAGGTGTATGGCACTGAGTCCAAGCTCAAATGATATCGAGAATGAGCGCCGACAGAATTTGGCGGTGAATGCCACTCGCTCGTTCGCTTCGCAAACAGTTGAGCAAAAGGGGGGAAGGGGACTTCTAACACACTTCTATGTAGATCGGATCAGGCCCGAAGAAAGTCCTCCGTCGAAAAGTTAATTACTTGGATGACGAAGGGGTGATGCAATTGTTTGCTGAGCGTGTGGCGCCGTTGCGCTTGCCCACGTTGGCCAATTCTGCTTTAATTGACGGTAAACATTGCGATGAGAACAAGAGTCTCAACGATTCATGCGCGATCCTAATCTCTCGTCTGCCTGTTTCGCTGTAACAACGCTTTGTAATTCTATTTCGATGACTCACTACCTTCGTCTGAAGATTCAGGGCCAAACACATCTAACAATAACTGCTCTGCGTCAGTAATATGTTGTTTTGTCACAAAGCGTGGCTCATCTGAGGTCTTTTTGTTGGAGTTGTTGTGAACAATTGTGGCACGTTCAAGATGTAGAGATGCTTGGGATGGTGTTGCCCGAATTGAAGGGCAACTACCGTCAATCTTGGAATAAGAATATTCCCCGTTCTGTGACGAAACTTCGGGGTGTTCATGAACTGTTTCTAACGCCAATCCTTCGGCTACATTCACATTAACAACTTTAAAGGCCTGCTTTTCAATCTCAGGAACTGGAACTGGCAAGTGGTGAATTACATTGAGGGTCTGCTTCTCAACAATTACCTCATACAGAAAATTCTCACTGTGAGAGAAACAGTTCGTCTTGAGATGTTCTGAACTAGACGATACGTTATCTGTAGTTTCATTTGGACTTTCTGCGCCTGAATATTTTGCCCTGGAATTGCAGTTATCACCAAGGGGATCATCAGCTTCAGATTGATGTGGAGTTGTCTTGTCATTATCACACGGTTCTGAAGTACCGTATTGCACAGAACAATGATCGGTTTTGCTCCTTTTTGATGTCTTGCTCCTCTTCGCGTACCATTCACGACGTTTCTTCAACCTCAATGATTTTGACTCCAAAGATTCCAACGACCTGCGCTTCTGGTACCTCTGCCTCTGTTTCCGGTTCTCTTGTACTCGGTTCTGACCTTTTTCTCGCCACTGTCGTTTCCGAACTGCATCTGCTCCGGGGAGCTTGGCAAAATTACCAGGCCCAGAGGTGAGCTTATGAATCTGCGTTGTCTTTGGAACATTTTTCGTGCTAATGCTTTTCAGCACCAAATTGGTCGTCTGCTTTGGAACCATTACCTTCTTCAAGGGGCAATTTGCTTCTTTCGGAACTATCCATTCTTTGTACTTATCATACGTTGTGCTGAGATATGGCATGTCGGAACGGAACGCCTCAAACTTGTGTCGAACGTTCTAAACTCTGCAACTCTTCACACTTTTGTAACATGTCCCAGAGAATGGGACGTGTTCCAAGAGGAGGACATACATTTTACGTGTCATTCAAAATGTGCTTCCGAGGCGCCGCTGTAATTTGTCGATACTTTTTACAAGTATCTTGATATTGCACGGTACATGGCTCTCTATGGAGGGATCGATTTGCCTACAAATTATACCTTTTGGTAACTGTACATACGGAATCCGTTGCAACCCACAGCTCCTTGGTAGCTCCAGCTCCTTGGTAGCCAACTCTTGTTGGTGATGATTTCTTTCTGGGAGAAGCCAACTCCCCATCTCTTGCACGATGACTCCGACTTTGTTCTCCTTCTCACGCTGCACACAGCATAATCGCCTTCAAATATGGTCTCAGGGGCTAAATACCTTTATTGTCTCTTTCATTATGTATGCACTTAACCACTTTTCGGACCATATCAGCGCCAAAGAATACTTCGAACGTTTCTTCAGCTGCCGAAGTTCAAGTTCGTCTCCATGCGAGCTAGAGAACTCTTCCGAGGACTGCCGATAAGTTTTGCGAAAGGTTTATTATTGTTCGGTTTCATTAAGGTGTGGATGTAGCTGTTAAAAAAAGCTCGTGAACCCCATTCCTCTCAATTCTCTCCATCTTGATATTCTTAGAGGCCACCGGTCTAGTCTGTGATGTTTCGTTCAACCAATGTACCACAGGGTTCCCGCTCGTGGCACCCACTGTTTTCCTTGTTCTTCTTTCATTCGGTTGGTGTGAATCTTTTTTTTTCATTCCGTTCCAGTGACATACTCCGCCATGCATATGTTGAGGTTCCTGACGGCAGGCATTTTTGGTCTTTCGCATAGTTAGACCAATTGGTTTCCTATCTTGCTTCGGAACGTGCGCTATTGATCTCCCGGAAGTGTGCTCCTCGTGTTTTTTCTACTCTGGTTCAACATATAACGAGCATGAATGCATTTTGTCTCTCATCTGACTCATACAACTCTTTTCCTCACCTTTTTGCGCGAATACCCAAGGCTTTCAAATGATTTGTCCCATTTTTGTGGTTTATCTTTGAAGTTATTTTCTCTTAAGACCAGCACATAGCTTTACTCCAATGACAACCAAAAGTTCGTACGAAGTTCGTTTGCTTCAAATCAACCAACTCGTACCGAGTTCATGAGGACATTATTGAACTGCTGAAAGAATCTTTATGTTTAGGTGATGAAATATTCGACTCCTGCATGTTTCTTTGTATGAATGATGCATATTTTCTAACCACATCTAACCTCTATATCTTTTGCTATTCAGTGTGATATGGTCTGCTCGACTTCCGCATCTGACGTTGGAGACAGTAGAGAATATTGAGTTGCAGTCATGACGGTCATGCACATATCTATTTTGACGTGGTTACATTGCCTGCCGTGTTCCTAGCCCACTTCTTTGTCCCGCACCGATTACTTTCTTCATTCCTCTTCCTCTTACTCTTACTCCTCCTCTTCCTCTTCCTCCTCCTGTTCCTCTACCTCTGGTTCTTCCTATTGCAGAACTGCCAAGTACAGTTTTCATACCTCTTCCTCCTCCTGTTCCTCTACCTCTGGTTCTTCCTATGGCAGAACTTCCAAGTACAGTTTTCATACCTCTCCCTCTACCTCTTGGATTCTTTCGTACTGGTGCGCCGCCTAGTCCACGAGTATCTCCATGTTTTGTAACATGCTCAGATGTTTCTAATTCTGTACAAGTATTACGTCTGCCGCCAAAATCTAGGAGCATTCCAGAAGCTCGAAATCCTTCGCATGGAGCCGTAACGGTTGTGCTGATATTGTCAGTTGCTCTTCCTTCTGCAGATGAAACAAGGTTATTCTCATTTGGAACTACTTTTCGCGCAGCAGGTGTATTGCGCGATTTAGGAATGGTCCTGAGCCTTCCCGGGGTCACTCCAGTCGGATTAGAGGGAGCTTTTAGAGGTAAGCGTATCTTAATGGATCGAGAAACAGGCGCTTTGTTAGTTGGAGAACCACATTGTGGCTCTGCAAAAGAAGCTGATGTCCTGTTTGTCGATCTTTTTGCATGTGTCAGAGCAGGAGGAGGGTTGGGACGAATATGGTTTTCTTCTTCATAACTTGGTTCGTTGTTGATAAACATCTCTGTTGATCTACCTGGAGTGAGAGATACTGACGCCGTTCTTCTTCTCGGTATTGATGTGCTGTTGTCAAAAATATTGGTAGATGAAAACATGTGGTTCTCTCGAAGATTAGATGGTTCGTTATTCCTTCGTCCGGTAGATCGTGGCACAGCAGTACAAACCGAAGGTGTCTCCCGTATTGGAGCTGTTTCGCGATTCTGAACCATAAGGAAATGGTCCTCTTGTTCATTAGATGCTCCGTCTTGTCGTGCAGTGGAGTCTTCTAGTGGTGGAACTGCCAACGAAAGTGATGGTGTCCCAGTTATTCTCGCAGCCAGGTTCGTGACAGCCGGTAGGGGGTCTTCTCGTTCAACGGATACTCCATTATGTTTCAGGCTTGTAGAAAGTGGTATTGACACCGGCACTAAAGGTGTTGTTGCCATAATTTCATCTCGTTGTTCATCTGGACAGTAGTGACGAAGCATAGTTTCTTGTTCTTCATCTGGTGGTCTGTGAAGTTGTGGCACGTTTTGTGGTGGTAACCCCTCTTGTGGCAGCGCAATTTCTTCCCTCCCATTTTGCAACAATTCTGAGATAGGTACTGGTTCTTGATTGAGATCTGGATTTGCATCCAATGAGGATTCACGAACGGCAATTTGGCGACCACGGATAGATTGGGTTTTCGGTTTAGCTGGACGTCTTTTGGATTTCATCTTCTGTTCGGCTAACCATCTTATGCACCAAAAGTTGCTGCTTTGACGATATACGAGGAAATCTCTTGACGCCGCTGCAGAACGGATAATTGCTTCACACTGGGCGTAGTGGGTCGTCTTTGAGGCCGTCGCCCAGGAAATTGCACCATAGTTCTGTCCAAGTTTTTCGATCATGATGGTTTCAAGCGCATCTTTTGCATCCGAATTCAGCTTCTTATCGGTGACTCCAGTCGGAAACTGTATATATTTTTCTTTCGCTGATGGTATCATTGCGTTGTGGTACTCAATCGCAGCCCTCATCAACGCAGATACATTCGGTTCTCGCACGAAGTCTTTGCCTCTCATAGGGCTTGGAATCGGAGGTAGCCTTGAGCAGGGTTCCAATTCATCGAGCCTTTTGTTGAGACTGGCAACGTCATCTTTCCATGTCCGAACGATTTCATTCCTTGTGTCACGAAGGAAGCGCTCCAATGGCGTTTGGGAGGAGCTCGCGGCCATGTATACAAAGAGATGGATTGAAATACTTCTCCTTGGCTGCCAAAATTGAACCGCAGATGGTTTGAATGGAAAATCGAAAGGCCGGGGAACGGGGAGGTGATGAGAAATAGGAAGTATTGGATCTGATTTCTTTTATGTACTCTCATAAATCAAAGGAAGCGTCCCGATGGAAATGTATTCCATGGAATTAGAACGAATCGAAATGTGGTTACATATGGTGATCAGGCGCCAATCGAAACCTTAAGCCCTGGAAAGCGGGCAATAAGATGAGCAACGACTTAGAGTATCTGAGGCGTGAGTAAGGTCCATTGGATTGCAATTTATATGAACTGCTTCAAATGTATCCAAAGTACGTATGTCCGCCAGAGTACAATTGTTCTTGCTTCCCGAGGGGAAAGGCAGTGAGTCGAACAACTATGTTGAGGCACAGGAAGATAGCGAACAACTCTTTACGTGGTCATGGACTCCCTGCCGAACTACCATGGGGACCGGTGGAGAAGGACAGCACGATAATCAGAGCGCACTTCCAATCAATGGTTGAGCAATCTTTGACGAACACCGAGGGAGCTCTTTTCACTGGCGTTGCTGATCGATTGGTTAACACGTTTGGTTCTCTGCCTCAAAACGAATTATCGCAAGGGGAGGGAAAGATCTTGGAAAGGGTGCCAGAGAAATCTTGTTCTGAAACTCCTGCACAGAATGCTACTGAACACAGTATTCGAGATCCAGAACCGAGACGCAATGAAAAACATATTGAAACTCAGGCGAACCTCGATTCAAATTTGCATTGCTCACCGTTGAGTTGCGATGACTCTGGCAATCATTTCGTAAACATGGAGAATGATGTTTCACCGAGGATAAATTCCATGCCGCCAGAAGAGTTCACAAATACGAGCAGTTATCTTTTCCATACACAACCAGTGCATCGGAACAACCCCCATTCTACATTTCATCCTTTTCCTGATGATGCGGTTCTTGATTTTCCCGACAACGCTCAGACCGAGGAGACGGATGCAGGTGCAGTGGAGTGCTCTCCTGACAACAACGTCGGTAATAGGGTTCCTGACGAGGAAGTGGATCAGCCGAACGAACGCGTCGAAAGTCGTGTGGGAGAACATCCAGCGGAACGATTAGTGTCTCAGCATATCGACGAACATTTTCCAGCTTCATTTTTGGATAGAGCTGATGAAAACAACCTGGTCAGCGAATCAAGGTTTTCAGATTATGGGTCTGGTTCTGACCAACCTCTTAGATCACCTTCAGAGAGATCTGATTATGAATGTGTCGATGTCCCTAACTCTGATGCAGAAACGATCATATCAGAACAAAGACTGTCTGACGTTCATTCTTTCACCGAGAGTGACGCTTTCATTAACAGTGGAGAGCTCGGTACTAGTGAAGAAACTGTTTTCAAAATATGGATAACCGAGAACAAGAGATGGATAGACCTCTACTTCACGCATAACGTCACACAAGTGGTAATGGATGAAATTCTGAAGAATATCCATGCTCCTTACAAGTGTTGGAAAACAGGTCTTTCTCGTATGTGCAGAGAGTCCGGAATCTCAAATGATATCGTGACGTTTCCAGTATGCCCTGGTCACATGTGCTTCTACAGAAGTGAAATTTTAAGATGTACTGTGTGCGGTAAACCACGCCCGGCTTGTCATGACCAGAATGCACCAAAGATATCATGGATTAAACTCCTAGGAAGATTGAAATCAATGCTGGGACAAAGGAACTCGTGCGAGAAGCTCTTCAACTATTTTCATTCCCATATAGATGAAAAGAACAACATTACCAGTGACTTCTTTCACACCGAGTCCTTTCGAAAAATTGCGGCGCGGTACGGTGGAATACAAAACGTGAAGAACGATGTATTCCTGGCGGCTTCAACGGATGGATTTCAAGCGTTCCGTAAGCAAAGTCATACTGTTTGGCCTATTGCCGCGATTATCTGTAACTTGGCACCATGCGAACGTTTTCTTATGAGAAATGTAATGCCAATCACTTTTATTCCCGGACCAACGGAGCCTGGAGATCTTCAATCATTTCTTGGCCCCCTTGTCGAGGAGTTGACAGCTCTGGAGAACGACGGACAAGGCACTAGGTTTACGTTTTACGATGGATCGGTGAAGAATGTGAGGGTGCATCTCATTTGGTTCACAGGAGATCTTCCAGCTGTGAAGAAGATATCTGGATTGAAAGGTCACAATGGTAAAGCACCATGTAGGTACTGTAAAATACATGGAGTTTGGTCACCGTCACGCAGGCACTATTACTATCCAAGTTTTTTCAACACAGAAGAGGGTGTGCAAAACGTCTTTGATCACATCAACCTGCCGTTGAGGGAAGAAGAACAGTCCCGAAGTACCATACGACAATTGCCACTCAGATCCGGGCAGGAGCGATCCGCTCTTCAAATGGAGAGTGGGATAAGCGGTGGTAGTATTATTTTCCAGCTTTGGAGTATTTTCCCCTACAACTCCTTTTCCATCGATATTATGCATCTTTTCTACAACGTTGGAAAGGATATTATACGTTTGTGGATACATGATCAAGAGAAGCCATATTCAATTACTAAAGTTTCCGTTCGTCAAATCGATGATGAGTTGCGACTGTTCGGGGAAGGAATACCCAGCCAGATATCGTGCAGACCGAGACCATTGAGTCGTTTTGCGGAATGGAAATCGGCCGAAATCAAAGCTTTCATTATTTCGTACAGCTTGATAGTTCTCGAAGGTCATCTAAAGGAACCATATTTTTCCGGTTGGAGAGACTTTGTGGAGATTGTTGACATATTTTGGCGTCCATCATTAACAGAAGCGGATATTGGGAAGCTCAGTTTTCTCTCACAACGATTCTATCACCATTTCGAACAAAATTACTTCATGGGGAACCTCGATTGTGTCAATGTGTGCAAGTACACCATTCACCTGCTTCTACACCTTGCAGAAGGCGTAATAAAGTGCGGTCCTCCAGTAAACTACTCACAGTACTGGATGGAAAGATATATCGGATGGGTTCTGGGTCGCATGAACTCTCGAAACCTTGCAGGGGCCGCTCTACTTAATGATGCTATATTCGTCGAATCGTACAAAACCTTCTTCACCGACAGCATTGAAGATGAAGAAGAGATTGCTTTGGAATGTGATCCAGGCTTCCAGCTTTGCGGTCGGGCCCATAAATACATTGTCGGCACATACCCCGATCTGGATGAGGTTCTCTCTACATTGCTGAAGGACTACCTTATAAGAAAGTACAATGGGTTAACAACTGATGAAGCTTTCAATCTGTTGGAAACCGTCTCTGAAGTCACTTTTCGAGCGCGAGTGAGGTTCTTAAATTGTCACATGTGGCAACGCGCTTGTACGAGACTGGTCCCTGGCAGTGTTAACACTCTGACGTCGCGGTCGTGAAAAAACTGGCACGTAGCTTGCGAAATGGTTGGAGAAGATCAAATTGAAGTGTACTATGGTCGTATTCTAATGCTGATTGAATTTGAAATAAGAGAGGACTTCTCAAACAGGTGGAAGCACTGGCAAGATAAGTACGATGTAGGCTTATTTGATTGGGTGTCGGGATTGGAAGTCAACGCACAAGGCCAGGTGTTCAAGAGAACTCGCTCTACGGAGGCATTTACTGCAAGAACAGTCGAAGATCTGTCAATTGTGTCAAGACTTATCAGCGTTGTGGATCATATGGTTCCATCTGAAACGAGGCAAAACCGTGGGCGTCATTTGTGCTACTTCATTGACGAAAAACTGCTCTCGGACTGTCTACTAGAAGAGAATATTGCATGCACGGATGGCTGGAATCGAGTCCTCTGTGGACTCCGTGGTACAATATGAAGGACTCTACAGCTGCGACGCAGTAATTTGGGTCTGTAGCGCTTGCGCGAGTTGTGATCACCATTTCACGTAGAGTAATGCGGGCGTCACCTTTTCATTCTCCAAGCAGAACATGGTGCGGTTTATCACGTCATTGGAAACAACCACATGCATGGAAGTCATTTCGATTTGATAGCCTTGAGACCATGTACATCAGAGAATGTTGAGGAATTTCAAGAGCTGCAACCCTCAGCAAAACAAGCAAGTGGACGCGCAAAACCGTGAGCAGCTTTGAGGGCAATCTGACCGCTATCGAATTTCTGTAGCGGCAACCTCACCGCTGTAGTGTACGTAATAGTTTCGATCCCGCCGCAGCACCTAAAGCATCATTATGTTTCTTGGAAGTCAGCCGAAGCAGCGAGATGGTATACAACTGTGCTTGAGATCGGGAGTAGCATCGAAAGCGAACAGCTGGGTGTAAGAAGTTTGCAGCAGAAGCAGAAGACGAAGTTGGGTGGTACTTGAAATCTGTGGCAGGACCCAGAGGGAGTCGTTGGGTGATCGGAGTCGACAGCCGCAACGGGGAGACTGACCACTTATTTTGAGTGAAGAAGGACATGTTATTGAAGAACGGAGCACAAGATTGATATTTGGAAACGGAGACTTCTGAAGCCCATTATCATTAAGGAGAAATAAGATTGTGAGAGGAGTGTGGTAGGAGCCTGAACAATGAAAAAGTCTTCGGTAGGGGTCGTATTCAAATAAGGGTGTCAATGGACTGCATGAGGATCAGTACTTGACAGCATGATAACTTTGGTACTCTGTTTTCGAAATATAGAGTGCAGGTGGAGGTAAATAAGTTCCCTCTTCATTGCTACAAAGTGAGTACATGTGGATGGCTTAATGAACCTATGTAAACCTTTTTCTGGTCTCGGTTTTCGAAATATGGAGTGCGGCTGGTGTTAAATAAGTACGTCTTCTCAGCAATAAAGTGAGTGCATGTGGATCATTTAATGACCGTGTGTCAACCTTTCTTTGGTATTCTGACTTTAAGAGAAAGTGAGTGCATGTGGAGGGTGGTAGATTAGGTCGTGCCCATCCCCTTTATTCTATGTATATGAGAGGTGTCCATTTGGAAGCCACACTGATTGCACGATGAGGGCACTAGGAGTGCTGCAAAGGCCAGGTGCACTCAGATTGACTTCCAAGTTTTGAAATAAACTACCAGTCCAAAACAACTATTTCAAGCTTTGCTTTAGGTACAATTGCACTCCATCTGGTATCAAATTTTTGTCAATTTTCTTCTAGGGGGAGAAGGGAATGGAGGGGAGGTTGGGGGAAGTCGGCTGAGGAAGATGCGATGAAGTGGGGTGGTGGTGGACAAGGATGAAAACGTGTGTGTGCCGCGGCAACTGCTGGGCGGAGCGCCACTAGTTAGGTTTGGTAGTACAGTGGCGGCTGTGCAAACGGGGGAACGCATACTGGAGGAGCAGGAGGAGAAGGGGCTAGGAGGGGTTGGGAGCCAGTTTAGGGCTAGGACGGTGTACGAGAATAAAGAGAGTGTTCCGTTGGTGTTCTTCAACATGAAATTTTTGGAAATTGAAACTCGGGATCTGAATGCAGGGTTGGAAAAATGAAGCGCTAATGGTGGGATCGTAATTTTTTAGAGTGTTTTTCACGAGTGTGGGGAATGTAAAATTTCAACCGGTGACAAGGGAACTATAAATCAGCCTACAACTCCAATAGGTGAAGTTTTAACTGCACTAAACGGAAACTTAATTTCCGAAAGAACATTTTTGCCTTGCCAACTAGCGCAAAATATAAAAATGCTAGTTTTTTCGGACTTTCATTTTCACAACTAGCAATCTAGCATACTATACTAGCATTCCGAGAACACCAACATTCTCATTCGATGGATTTAAGTGGATAAAAGAAATGCAGAGGAGGGATGGACATTTCTTTTGTGTGGTCGCCCTCATCGCCTTCCCGCGTTCAGAATCCTCCCCACATCAATTTATATCAAAGTGCTCATGAGTTGGCCATAAGGGTTGCCTTGCAACCACATCCCGGTGGTTTTTGTATGTATTTCAAACAACGCAGACGAACATTAAGGCCATATTCTCGGGAGTGGGTGACTGGTTTGCAGAATTGCACCCCGTATTCGTATCCTTCTAAAGCGACAAGGTCGCGAACATATCCAGGGAAATGCAACACAAATCGTCGCTCGTTACAAGCTCCTCCTTTCGCAGAAGACCCTACGTCCTTGTCCTTGTCCTCACGATCTCCGCCCCCCGACCGTCCTGGCTTGCCTTGAGAACCTGCCTTCTTCACGCCATGCCTCTTACCTTTCTCCGCTTCTTTCGTATGGCGAGCAAGATATATCTCAGCCCAATGACAGCGCTGAATATGGTTTATAGTAAACGCACTGTTCATCGGCAGAACATGCGGGATGGACATGACCATGAAAATACGGGCCTGAGCACAAGCCCAGTGGTACTTCTCCGCGAGACCAGAAGGGTGTCCTGGAGTAATGGCTATGGACGAAATGGTTCCTCGGGTCTCACAAAAATGGTACTCATGGACAACACATAAGCGCCACAGCTGAAACAGTCTTTCTGTATCCTATAGCATAAGACGTCCTGCATATAGTTTTCTGTTGGGAATTTACATACCTTCTTTTCATTGAGAGCCTAATCAGTTAAATTTGTTCGCAGCTCTCTTAGCTCTGTGGGAAAATCCGTGTGTGTAATATCTCGCCAGTACATGTACCATTGCTCTCATTTGCTCTCCGTGACAAAAATCACTGCCCAGTGAGCATTAAAGACGTTTACTGGTATCACAATAATATGTATATCTGTGCAAATGCGATAAAGCTTCTCAGTAAATGTACCGTATTTGTACGCCAAAGATTCCATTTACCCTTCAGATTTTTAGTTTTTGAATATCTTTGGAAGGCCATAAAACGAACAACCAGTATCAAGTGGTATGCAAAAGACGCCACATTTGGGTTAGAAAGCGAATAGACCTGCAGTAAGAAGTTCATTAGGGAACCCAGATCTTGGTTTACAGCAATCAATAGAGTCCCTTCCCAAATCCTTTCTGTGAACAATGGCAGCATTCATTCGGTGACATATGAGATAGACCCCAAGAGTTTTGAGCTCGTGAAAGCCCGCTCGGTTCTTTCAATCTAAATTAATATACGCCTTTGTTGCCTTTTTTTCAAAAAACAAGTCACCTTCCGAACCATAGTAACAATCTTCCTTTCTCCGCTGCCATCAGCTCTGAGTTCGTACGTTCGGCTTTATATTCGCCATGCCGAGAATCACGGTATGCAACTACCATAGAATGAAGTAGATTTCGAGGCGGGAAACGGGTGTTAGGATCAGAGGCATTCCAAAAAGACATCGTGAGCACAACAAAATAGAGAACGGGTAGCGATATGTATCAGTTGCAATGTTGGCTAAAATCGGCAAAAGAGAGCTTTGATGAGAAAGAGCTTACTTGTTCACTTACCTCTGATCCCAGCAGTTGGAAAAGGGCGCAAAGTTTTAATGCAGGGCCTATTTGCTTCTAGTAGTCATGCAAGTGTCACACAGGTGTCGTAAAGGCTTCGAACAATGGGGAGGCTTGCTCGGGAGGATCTGGCAACTTGGCCATCCAGAAGCTGTTGAAAGGTTCCACGGACTCGTGATGATGAGAAGGGAGGTTCTCTGAAATTTTGTTACATAAATAGGGAGGTTCTGGGGGAAGGAAACTGACAATTCTCACAGGGCGTCAATTCTCCTTCTCCCAGGACTGCGGATACTGTCACGTGGAAAAGTGAGGGAAAAATTGACTTTTATTTTTCTATTCATGGTGAGATAATGTTCCACGGGTGCTTTAAACTACAGTTTCACAGACTTGTGCTTCCTTTTCAGCGTGCTTGTTTTCGAAAAGTTATGTAACGTATACTTCGTGTGCCGTAGTTACGTCTTTCTTGCTGAAAGAGCTGTGGTGTTTTTGAAGTCAACAGTAAAGAAGTTGCTACAAAAAAAGTGATAGTAACAATAGAAAAGAAAGATTCATGGCATAAATTTTCTGGTTGTCCAGATTGTATAACCAAAATCACCGTAATTGACTAATATAGAGCACCTTTTACACAACTAAAAACCAAGATCGCCGCAAGCAGTTTGTACAAACAAATACACGCTGTAGTAGGTTCGCTTGTTTAGTTGTTTTCGAGTTAGAAATAAATTTTGTAACCGCGTATGTTTGATATTTTTTTTGAACTTAGACGTACGCATCTAAAACGATAAATGTGCTTTAAAAGTGTCGATTCACTCCTTTATCTACCGTCATAGTTGCTCTTAGAGCCAAGTATGGCGACACAAAACTTGACGACAATTTGTGCATGTCAGCTCCCTTCATTTCGTAAGAGAGACAGTATTTACATACAAACGACTGACAAGTGCGTACAAAAACACCCGTGTCGAGAAAACCCAAGTGTAAATATTTACTCTTGTATTTCATTGCTGGCCAATAACGTTTATTATTGTGCTTAGCACGCAGTTTGCCAGTCAACGTACATTTTTTCTGAGGACTTATAAAAAATGACAACTCTCTTATGCTGTTTATTTTCAACGTATTTCATATTACTTGAAAGCTGGCACTATTGTGAGTCTAAAACATTGTCTATTTCTGCGCAAAATAGAACATGCCATTGGCTAGAAGGGCATCTTTATCTGTCAGAAACATGAAAAAGATCGAAAGTAATACAAATTGTGCGTCGACAGATTAACTGCAAAGGAATTCTTTCAAAAATTACAACAAGGCCGAGCCCAATAAATCAGTAGGATTCGAAAGCTGTACACGTACATGTGTGATTGCTTTCACCACACACCCTATAGGCTGAATGGAATGTTCATCACAAGAGTTCCATGTGACGATACCTTCTTGAAAGCGATATTTCCTTCGACTATGACTAGACCAAAACGAAACCAAAAAAACCTAATTAAATGGAGCCCGTACCGGGTGAAACCATGGATGTTTCATCTCCAGATAACCAGGATCATCTTAACCATGTACTAAAGGCACTTGGCCTTTCAAAACTTGGTCACAACTTGCCCGCTTCTCGAAAAACTACAACCGTTTCTAATGCTACTTCTGCAGATCTAAAACGATTTGATTATGTTCTGCGAAGTGCTTATTCCAGTCTTTGCAACCTAATATACCCTGCAAATGGGAGTACATTTGCAGACACTCGAACATGGACACTCCAGAACTTACCGTTTCCCACGTTTACCGGCGACGTAAATGCCGCACTTATGGCAACTCGTCGGGGTTCAACTGAACGTCGAGTTCTTCGCAGTGTCTTATGTTTCTAAATGATAAGAGATGATCTGAACAAATTTCTGTGCAAATGTTCAACAGTAGGGGATAGTGGTGAACACTTTTCTATCGAAGTTACTGACCTAGTATCGAGTACAGTATATTTGAAATCAAATTTAGATTTGGATTGTTTGCTTTTGAATGGAATTTTTGAATCCAAAAAGAGGAAAGTTTAAGATGTCTGGAAGATCAGATTTCTTACTTAGTCAGCTATATTTTGTCACGAAAGAATATTCAGTTTCTCTACTGGGGCACAAAACGTATACAAGTCGAAGGAGAAACTTTTGTACTACCAGCTGTGACAAGAAAGAAGCGAAGATCTATAATGCAAGTAGAGTATATGAATACTTGCAAGGAGGCACACCTAGAAGCTGTAGGACGCTCTACATTTCTAAACTTTTGCTCTTCACTAACTGCTCGAGATAGCAAAAAAAATTCAAGTGACTACGTGGTTGGTTCGTACAAAAATGACAGCTTTAAGGACCTAATTCTTATGGTAAATCTCCTTTCACCAGTCGAGGCATGTGAAAATTAGAAGAAGGAGATTGAATGTACCGCATACTTTATAAAATGTATTTTTATTGATTCCCACATAGGCAGAGATGAATTGGGACTGCATTCGAATGGATTTGCTCTAGATCAAGACGGTCATGGATGTCTAGAGAAAATAAATGTCGCCTGCTTTGGATGTCTTGCGCCATTCGGGCTTTTGGACAGTTTGAAACTTCCAATTCCCTCTGCTCGAGAGGATGCAATATCTGCATTACGTACAATTCGGCAGAAGTTTCTATTCTACTTTTCTCACCTACGTCGGTGGTATGCGCAACAAAAGACTCTTGAGACAATATTTGAGAAAATTGTCAGTCATAAACAGGGTGAACGAGTTGTTTTATTGGCAGATTACAAAATAACTTTTGAGCCTGTTTGCTTCCCGGAAAAGAAGATAGATTTATTCGGCAAAAGAGCATCAGCCGGCACGGTACAGTTTTGTTTTACCTTCCGTCTATTTCCGGCACACGGGTTGACGATTATCAGACGGAACATTTGTCGATGCTTTTCTACGACCATATTGTGCAAGATGACACTCAACAAAACGTAAGCGCAGTTGTTTCGTTTCTTAGGGCGGCAATGATGCGTCTGAAAATTGATCTTCCTCATGTAAAGGAGGTATTTATTTCTTCTGACAATGCTTTTTGGTACCAGAATTCTACGTTGCCAATTATATTGCCATTCATTGCAAAACCAAATAGTTTGGCAGTGATTCGTTACTTGCATACAGAGACACAAGATGGGAAAAGCATAGTTGACGCCCATTTTGCAATCACCATGAAACATGTCTCAAAAATTGTGGCAGAGGTTATGGATGTGACTACTCCGCCCTAGATTGTGGCCGCGCTACGAGCTGGTCGTGGACTTATAAACACAGCTGCTGAACTGGTCCGAATCGATCGGAGACACTCAAATATTAAGGAATAGGAGGCTCTTCGTGGTCGACCGAAGAACGGTTTGGCATGGATTGGGGGAAATAATGGGTACCAGTACTCGGCATGGTGTAGTGATGGTACGATGGCGAGTGCACAATGCCTTCGATACTCTGGACACGGAACTGGAAGAGCATGTCAATTAGGAAGAGGGGGCGCGTGTAAAGCAGTTGAGTGCTCGGACACTTTACGCACCTGAGGGGAAGTACTCAATGATCGTAATCAAGTTTTAGATATCACAGCCAATTCAGAAGGAGAAGAAACGACTGGAAAAGAACAGGTGTAAGAGTTCTCTCATAGAAGGCCGTAAACAAAATTCTATATCGGCGAAAATTGAAGGAGAAGACGCAGAGATCCAGGTATTTCACCTTTGCTCGAGCTACTCTTAATTTCATCAGTAACAGCGGTAACAGCAGTGATAGTGATTCTGATTTAGATTGGGGTGCAGAAATTGAATGTAGCTCATGTCATAAACGTTTTACATCCGAAGGCCGGTTGACGCAACATCGCTCCAGTTGCAAACGTGTGAGCAAGTCAAGAAAGAACAAGACCGTTCTCGGTCGTTGTGTTCAGTTGGCTAAACATCTCATTGAAACTAGGGAGATATGCATTATGTCAGTGAAAGATGAGAAAATCTTGAAAGAAATCAACGTTTCCCACACGTTGCTAGATGTCCAGCACAAGAATTGGGCTCGTCGCGACAGAAGAGTTGAGAAAATTCTGACGTTCATTGAGAAACAAAAGGAAAAGTTGCAACACTTGTTCGAGAGAGGAGAAGAAGAAAAAGATTTCAGGATGGGAGCCTCAGCCATGCGGGAGCACCTGATTACAAAAGTCGTGGAGAGGTTGGACATTTCTACCGAAACAGACATACAAAAGTACATTCAAGTCATGTTCGCTAGAAAAAAAATGGGGCCAGGAAAAAGAGAAAAACTGGTATCCCTTTGCTATACCGCGATTACCTTGACCAAAGGATGAAAAGTTCAAACTATACAGTTGCTCCTGGTACAGCGCTGCGACAGCTGAACGGACTTTTTATTGCGAATGGCGATAAACCCATTAACTTTGCCAGTGACAATCAGGTGAAGAACCGCGTCTCGTTCCTGAAGAGTGCAAAAAAACGGGAAACCGTTTTAAAAGATCCACTGTAACTTTTCCTGAACTACTACAAATTAGGAGAAGAACGCAAGCTGAAGTAAGATTGAGAATGCGCAGCTTTTTGGTTTAGTGGGAAGCACGGAAAGAAGCAGAGGTGAAAAGAATAAATGGCAACCCGAAAACGACTGCAGTGATAAAGGCAGAATTGGAGAAATACTTTGGACAAGCTTTCATTCGCGATATGTTTCTTCCCTTAGTACAAATTGTACTATGCGTCGTATGCCGGAGATGTATTTTTCACGACACCTCATGCATTTCTACTTCGTTGCTCTCAGTTTGCTACTTTCGATAAGCTGGAGCGCAACCACTTGTCATCATTATTAACACAAATGGACATGTGCGCAGTGCACATCTCATTTTTTGGTTTGGTGCTGACCCATACGTCGTGTTACGTTTGGTTCTTTGTCCATGCATTGTCAAAAATCTGTATCATTCACGTTTTTATGCCTGTGAACATCATTCTTTACAGCCAATATCTGGCTACGCAAACCTGTGTCATTTCTTAGGCCCTAAAAGATACACACATCACCTTTTACCTATCAAGGTCGTGCCGTGAACGTCACATACAGAAAAGAGGCAACCAACTTTCCCGTTCTTGGCTTAAAAATGTGTCCGGCCATAATCGTTTATTGCTTTTTCAAATGCACATTGAAATCTACGTACTAGATAAACGTAGCTCTGCGACGATGAAAGAACAGCAAAATTCTCACGTTCAGACAATTCCTGGTTATTACTACTCAGAATATGCGTAGACTAGGGTTCATTAATCTCAGTACACCCCTGTCGATAGTGTTGATAGGTTGCAGCCTCTAAGTCAAACACAGTATACCACAGCCTCGAATAGGTGCCGTGAACGTTTTGTGCCGACCGCGGCCCTTGAACCCGGGCAGTTTGACAAGGTACATTGTTTTGCTTCTCATGGAAAAGTTTTATGCCTTTCACCGCATGAAGCTGTACATCCAAAGGGAGAGCGAGTTGTTGGTGGCCTGATTTGAAGACGCATTTGCAGCTTTCGACGAGTGTTGCCTTTGTTTTGCATCATGAGTTTGATTTCGTCAGATACCTGCATGGCCGAAAGTTTTAGCGGGCCATTGTCCTCCCTATTTCTTGAAAAAACTGCAGGGCCGGCAATGGAAGCAAGAGCTGCTGCTGCGGTTACGGGAACAACGGCAGTTGTAACACAAGTCGGGCCGGAAAAAGTAACGGCTGAGTGCAGGTGAGTAAAAATTTGCTTTAGAGCGAAATATATGTAGAGTTACCTTGTTCTACGTGTTACAGGTATACTCGTTTTCATTCGTTCGCCCAGCATATGAGAGAAAATCTGAAGAAATAAATGGTGTTCAAAATCTCAAATACATCTTTGTTTTCCTATTGTTTCTATCCATGTACATTATTGAATGTTTCGAAGCTTCTGAAAACGTAAGTGGAACTTTACAAAAAACCCGGTAGGGAATTCTTTCCTTTATTATCATAATTGAACTCAGAATTCTCAATACAACTCATATGTTTAATTCTGGAGACTTTTGGTTGACAAAATCCTGCTTAGAAAAAGCCTCAGTTCCTCAAAAACGGTCAAAAAAGCAGCATTGATTCGCGAACGGCCTATTGACGTGAGAATCATATTTGGGAGCTCTATTTTTCCAAACCCTATCAAACACTCGCAATTGTTCTCCTACGAATGTGTCACAAAAACTGGAAAAAGAAACCCGCAATTCTGCAACACCTATAACTCAGTTGTACCGAAAGCAGATGGAATCATCTTTACCTCACAAGAAGCGCAATTGTTTAATCTTTAATGTCTTCAAAACCTGTTTCCTCACTTCTTTCCTGAAACGCGGCAAGTAGAACATTAGCTACCACGTCAAACCAACGCATATACGCATATAAATCTATCCTGTCGGTCTTCATACGCATTTCTAAGGTGCAAATACTATTCTACCATCACTGTCTGCAATATTAGACATCCCAAACGATGTCCTGAACAGAACCAGGAGCCGGGACAGTATCTTGAACTTCAACCGTATCTTTCCCACGCAGCTTCAGTATGGCCTCCACAGCACTTTCACGAGCTGCCCGGGGCGCCGCGTTTCGTCTCCGTTCCAGACGAGCCTGCCGTAAATATTCAAACAGGCTTTGTCGCCTCGGCCCCAACTCAACCAGACGCCGCAACTCTGCTGCGCTTTCGTAGCACCTTGACCCACTGGGCCGAGCTCTAAGTGCGTCCAGCACACTTTTGGCGGTCAAATGCCAGCCGAATTCGGTAGTAACCTTGACAGTACCGCTTTCATCGATTTCCGATTGGTGCACAAGAGCACGAGAGTCTTTCAGAAAGGAGTCAACAAGACTCTGCACTGTCAAAGGATCGTCTTCCTCTTTGTCCTCCAAGAAGACACACTTCTCTGTGATCGGGGCAACCCTTATCGTGAACCCAGTTACCGGGCTTGACGAAACCACTTCGTATATTGGGGAAAACCAAAGCCTCGCCCATAGCAACAGAAACACAATACCCTACATCGAAGACGTGAAGAACAGTGCGTGACATACGGTGTACTTCACGTTGAAAGAAAGATTTGTAAGAGCTGAAAACTCCGACGCCCAACAGTTGCAGAATATGACTAGTGTGGGATCCCTATGAACCTCCAAATCGTCCCAAGCATTGCCCAAAGTTGGACGATAGTGGTACATTTAGGGTCGAAATTTGCTAGAGTGCTTTTCAGGTAAAAAGGCGTCGGTCGTGGGCAAAATTATGTGGCCGAAATTTGTCCGAAATAAGGGCAAAATGTGGGCTTTAAGGTTCTGAGTGACATTCCTATTCTAACGCCAACAACATTTTCCACCCATTTTTGAATGACTTTGCAGATTTTCGTACTAATTTCTACCACATTTACGAAATGTTTGGGACAATTTCGATGTTCATAGGGGTGGGATGGTAATGTCAACATAACCACACGGTTTGCCTTCAGAAAGTTTAGGGTGCTGTACAGCACATGCCCGCGATAGCCATCGAGAATCAGCAGCAGATTCTTGATCTGAGAACGCAATTCTTTTGTCTCCTCAACGAAGTGATGTGCCCAATCATTGAAGATCGCACTATCCACGCCAGGCACTTCTCGCTGATACAAATAGCAGGGTGATAGGAAATCGTGGAGGGTCTGCAAGCTGCCGTAAACAAACATGTAGTGGGCCCTTTTGCCCCAGAAAACAACAACGGGCTTCCAAGCTTGCCCGTGTGCCGATACAAGGGGAATAATCGTTATACGGTCATTCGCACCCTTCACTTTGCAATTCTTCTGGATAAGAATCGAGTTCTTACTACCAATTTCTTTTCGAACACACTGTGCCGAAGGATCTTGTTGAGAGAAACTCCTGATTCATCGACATTGAATATGCGACGCGGTTCAACGATACAGAAGCGATCAATGAGACTTTCCAACATTGCGAAGTGGCAGGCTATCTTCTCGGGCGTAACTTCTGTGCGGTGTTTTTCCACAATTCGAAACTGCAAGAATTTGAGATCGTGGCGCATCAAGAACCTCGTCTGCCATCCAATAGATGACCTATTGCTAATGAATCCGATTCTGTGCTGTCTGGCCTGACTCAGAGATCTGACGAAAGTTTGGACCAAATCACAAAGACCGACTTTTGTCAGAGGTGTGTTTTGGGATGTGAAATACTGTACACAGGCCATGACCTTCCGTTCTTCTTCCGCAGTCCAAGCGGTTGGACGTCTGGGATCTCGCAGAGGGACGTCAATGTCTTGGTAGCAACGCGGCTGTGCAGCCCGAAAAGTGTCAAGCCAAATGTTTTACCAACGTCTTATACGGTGTTCCGGAAGGACGTACGATTATGAAAGATTGTCGAACGTCTTTCCATGCGCAAATCTGTCAAACAAAGCTTGCTACAGACGCAGACGGAGATCGGACAGATTGGTAATGTCAGACATTAGAACGAAATTGGGGGATGGGCTGTTGCGCTTGCTGATTTCAAGCTAGTTCTACTTTATACTTATGGCTTGTAAGGTTCACTGACCAGACACGCAAAGAAATTTTTTCATAGATGTGATATGGTGAGGTTCGACGAAGTTGGTGTCCAACGTTGTGTTTGGGCTGGCATGCAATGGAGCTCAATGCTTGTCTCAGACTTCGGGCAATATCTTCATCTGTTTCTGAGTGCGAAATAATTTTGCTGTAGGAGACATTGGGCGGCTAGACAACCACCACCGTGGATTAGAACATTAAAACTGTCCACGCCAAAGCTAAAAATCGAGGGTATTTGTCGTCGGCCAGGTTTTGAACGCTCTGCTTTTTGGCGCGCAATTACACACGCTTATAATGCCGCTTCCTCCTATGATTTGTTTGTTTTGTTCTCGAGAAGTGTCATGTGGTCTTCGTCGGCAGAGCAGAAGGTTCTGGACACTTTGCTTCATACCTTTTTTGGCAAGACAATGTAGCTCAAGTGGTCTTTAGGTTGTAGGAGATTCTTTGTACTGAAATTGGCTTGGAGCTGATCTGCTTTGAAAGGACAAATTGAAAACGTTCCGACAGTTTAGTAGGAGAACAGTTACAACGCTATTTTCCTCATCTCCCGGTGGAAAGGGGTGGGAGCCATTAAGAACCTCTGCTACAGAGCCTGTAGGCACTTGGAAGGCGCTCAGGAGATATTGAGGTTCTGGGAGCGTTACTCCTATAACGAAGGTTTTTGCGCTTATTTGTTACAAAGAAGGAGAGGTTCTGCCACTCTTTTTCTAGGACCCGTACAGTGCGTAGATTCTCCGCGGGCCATGTTTATAGATCAAAGATACACGTTCCACCGGGAGCAGCGGGAAACCGCCGAAAACCGATTATTTCATACGCACTTGAAACAAACTTTCCTTCCCCAAGACAATAGTTTCAATTCCATCAGATTGCTAAGAAAACATGGGCTCCTGGTTAAAAACCAGTTGAGAAACATTTTCTACTGCATAAAAGACAAGTTCGTGCTTATCGATTGAATGTCTGAACGGAACAGACAAACATTGAAACGACTTCAAACACTTGTTGACGGCCTCATGCCGAGCTCTAACATATGAGATGAAGGCTGTGGGCCCGCTTAGTAACACTTGTTTCAAACGAAGTCGATAAATAAGTAAATCAGTAAACTCGCCACATGCAAACGGCCCATGGAGCCAAACAATTTTGCAGTCGTCAACTGATATCCCAACTTCGTACCTCAATCCTGACGCGTTTAGCTTATGACTGTACCACTTTGAGCTTAATGGCGTGGGCTCCTGTTTTGCGCAGTCTGTGCCATCTACGAACAACTTGTATCCAGAAAACTGTCTGTTTCGAACGCGATGGTTCCAAGTGATCTTCATAGTAGATTTCAGAAAACACAAGATCATGAAAAAGGACATTAAAAACCCCTCCCACTTACCACGTTGATATTTGATAAAGCCTCTGGAACGCACCAAACCCATTTGCGCCAGATTTTTTCATCGCATTGTGCGACAGTGCACAAAAACTCTCCGAACCATAGACCTTTAGAAACATTAATGCCCACAATATATGTTTGGGATAGCAGCTGCTTGGTGGGAGAGGCGCAACTCTTTCCCATATTGTGGGCAAAAATTCGAAAGAAACGCCAAAATGTGCTCTCACTCTGCGTTTTGTAGTATTACACACGTCTTCACTGCAGCCGAGAATATCTGCGGCAGCATTTTGAAAGGCGAACAAAGAACACGATCGCGCCATAAGGATCGCCGCTCTGCCATCAAGGTGAAGGCCGGTATCGGAAATATCGACATGTCCAAGAAGAAATCGAAGGTTTACACTGTAAAATCTGTAAAACTATGGAAATCAGTAAGAGGGTGGGAAGCCTATAATTTGAAATTCAAATTGTGTTCGATCGCACTACCAAATATGGATGCAAAGAGGCGATTATTGGTGCTTCAGTTCCTCAGAGCTGTGCAAAACTTCAGTGGCTGATATCAGGGTCTTCCATTATCTACATTAGGGTGGTTTTTATTTGTGTCTTTGCGGTCGGCCATGCAGTGATCGCGCGATTAAAAATCTCACAGTCGGCGATCACAGCTCTTTCTGCACATTTTACGCTTGCGATCATTACATATTACACGAAACTAATAGGAAAATCCCCACGCCCCATAATTAAGCTCTATCTTTCTTCAGTAACGTGAACTCGTTGATGTAGAAGACTGAGTGTAAACTCAGTAATCGCCAGGACAAGATAGAAAAAAAAAGATCAGAAACTTTGTTTCCGTTCTTCAGATTGATTTAGCTTCGCGCTTCTACACGTGTTTCACTGTAATTCAATTACGAAAACTGGCTCCAAACATAATCCCGCTCCAGTGCGCCTAAATATTCCAAACCGCTATACATTTGATTCCACTCATGTCCTCCCGGTTCCAATGCCTTCATGCTTTCCTGTATCTAAAAGAATGGTCAAAGAATTGCACCACCGAAAACGTTACTGGCTCTAAAGTGAGAATCTCCAGAGGTCAAACGGCTCCGAGAGCTCTTCGAAGATGGAATCTGGACGGGAAATGAAGCCCCAAAGTACGCCTACAATATTGAGGATATATTTACAAAGTGTAATCTTAAAAACTTCAGAAACGCATACAACCGGATGCTTTGCGCTTTGAGAGAGAGTCAAAGTACGTTTTCACTCTCGGTATACTCCAATGAGGATGGTGCTAACATTTTTATAGGCAAAGAGCAACCAAAAACGCTTCCTCCGAACCCCGAAACACCTACGAAAGCCGGGAAGAAGAACGCAACAGAGAAACGGGCCAAGGGTCGTTCGGGAGCTCCCAACTACAGCGCTGTAGATGTCACGGCCTTACTGGATATCGTACAACGGGCTGAACCGATTGGAGCTAACATGTGGGCTGCGGTGGCCGCAGAGTTTGATGAATGGAGCACAAACAACGTTCGTCCAAAGAGAGACGCCGATTCTCTAAAGAACGCGTTTGACAAACTTTGCAACGATCGCAAGCCAACTGGAGAGCTTTCTTGCCCCTCTGATGTCCGTCGTGCTAAGCATATTGCACGAAACATACAGGGAACCATAAGGGCCAAGTTGTTGGCAGAGGAAGAGGAGGGGAACTCGGACGGCGGGGAAGAGAAAAAGGACGATGAGGAAGCGGTTGAGGGTGGTTCTACGGCGCTGGAAAAGCGCAAACCGGTCAAGCAGTTCGGACTACATGCCAAAAAGGGAAGAACGGAAGAAGTAATTAGTAACAGCATGGAGAGCATGACGCAGTTCATGGGCGTTATTGCGAACTCTTTTTCCTCTGGGAAGCGTGAGGCTGTCAGTAGTGATGAGCACGAATCGCTTATCGCGAGTGTTGTTAAGGGGGAAGTGAAGGAATGGAAAGAGGATTTGGATAGGAGCATGAAGGACACGAAGGAGATCTTGGTTGGTATGAATACTGCGTTGAAAGAGATAATGGGAAACATAGCAGAAGACTCCCCGAAGACTAATGTTTAGAAACGAATCGTTTCTTGAAGGACAACACTCCTTGGAGGCGATTTGAGGTACTTAGTTAATTTCCGCATCATGCTTTAGTAGATATATATGAGTTACACCGCTATTAGCGTGTCGCCTCGCTGAGGTAATTTCCACACATTTACACGTGGATTGCACGGCTCGAGGCGCCGCTTAGAGGGTGTGAATAGCACACATGTAGCACGGATATGCCAGAGGCAGTGCACCCAGCATTGCTGTATTTACTTAGATATTTTATAGATTATTTTGCCCGGCGCACCCACTGTCAGTGGTGCGCCGAGCTCAGTACTTAGAGGGTTGAGCACCGCTCCCCCAAGTAAACTGCCCCTTGCCAAGCAAGGGCTTCTGGCTCTAACTATCACGCCTTCGCGGATTGTTCACCTCCAAGTGAAGTGACGACTGCGTTGTTCACGTATAGTTGCCCACCCTTGTGGCGCTCAGAGTATAACCACTATTTGTGTGTCTCGTTCCGACCTATTGTCGTATACTCGCCCCTGTATTGGGTTTGCTTTATTCTCCTTCTCTTTTCCCCACTCTGGTGGTTTGCTTTCTCCCCTTTTTGGGTTTGATTTTTTGCCCTGTTCGCAGTGGCTCGTTTCCGACACCTTTTCGTTGCCGTGCTACTCTCTTTCGAGAACTCATCTCGTGACCGTGTGAACAGGTGGATCTCTACCGACTACTAATCAGCCTCAACGCTCCGACGCTTGTCGTGGTTGTTTGACCTCGGATTTACACCCGGCTTAGCTGTGTCATTCCCGGAGTGCTCCGTTCGCTGTGCTGCCCTGTCGAGGGGAAGATTCCGAACGTCTTCGTGAGCCTGCACTTTTCCCGCCAAAGGCGTTGCTCCACAAGTGGTCTCCCGACTTAGAAACGAATAGTTGTGTCGGAAGATTCACTCTTGAATTCACTCGTGGCGAGGTTTGTCGTTTAGCCCTTGTCCCCATTCGGAAGTTCGCTTGAAGTCCCAGCCCATTTGGCTGTCGGTGATCCCATTGTACAGTTGTTCTGGTTATGACGCTGTCAGATCGTCCGAAGACACGCAGTCAGACTGGAAGATCGGATTCGCCACTTCCGTCACGGATCCCCACCCGTTCACGGTCCCGGACCGAAGGGATGCCGGCTACTGAAGCTGTGTTGACGACCACTCGACTCCCGCCCACGTCGTTGATCAACCCTCATCGAGGTGATGGACCGGCCCCTGTTGTTGCTGGTCCCGCACCTATCGTAGGAGGTACGGTCCCTTCCGTAGCTCCCACTCCGGAGGCACCTCTGAGGGCTACTGTCAATGACACCCCCCACTTAACTGTGGAAGAGTAGCTCCGCTCCACGCGGCCTGCCCATGCTACCCTTGCTAAGGAGTTGTCACTACTTCGAAAGAAGGTGGATGACACTGGTTTGCAGGACTCTTTTGAGGATCTCCTCGTCTTGCGTGGTGATGTAAACTCCCTCTGGGAAGCTTTCAAAGGACCCGCTAATTTCGTGGAGGACGTGGCTGAGAAGTTTACTCGCCTCCGCGCCCGTCTAGAAACTGTGGAACAAACCGTCCTGGTTGGAGCCAATCGCACGGCTGAGCCGGTTGCCGTTTCACACCGTGACAAGAAGGTCAGTGGATCCAAAGCACGCAAAGAGCGGAAGAACTACGACTCTGATTCGTGAGCATCTTCTCTTTCTTCTCGCCGGTCAACCGGGTCTGATTCGTCCGACTCGTCGGTAGAAGAAGCCCCTCGTGAGCGTTCGTCACGCTCAAAGCGGTCATCAGCCACCCAAGGTGTGATACGCGCCCGCTCGAAGGGAATGAAGCACTCTGGATTAAAAGAGTTGAAGCCTACCTATCTGCTCTACAAGAAGCTGTAGTCATACCGGTATTACCGTTTAGAGGACTCCTCATTGGATAGAACTCTCCGTGGGACGGGAAAGGTCAAAGACTGTATCAAACGGATGCAGCTGTCGCTCCGTAATCAACTGTTTACAGGCGATGATCCCATCTTGGTGTTGGATTTCCTATCACGCTTTGTAGCGGAAGCCGATATCTTTGGGATGAATGAAGGACAGGCGTTTGTCGCGCTGCCCTATTTTCTACGCGGACTTGCGGAAGATCAGTACAACTCTGTAAGAAGTTCATCGCGTGCCTCTGAAGGGGAGGTTACTTGCTGGCCTGAAGCAGTACAGTATCTACTGAGGTCCCATGCCACTGGTACCGCCATCCAGTCGGCTATCCTCGCTCTGAGAGACACCAAACAACGTCCCGGCGAAACGGAAACCGATTACTCGGTGCGCCTGAATAAGGCCTTCCACCGATGTGGCAATGTTTATTCCGCTCAAGAACGTTGTAACATGTTCGCTGATGAACTAGACCCGGCTATACGGACCCTAGTGGCCCGTCGCCGTGAAGAGAACCGTAAGCTTACGTACTTGGAACTGGTGCAGTATGCACGCGCCGAAGGCGACGCGCTACGAGCACGAGTCCCGAGTACCCGGTTGAAGTCCGCTAAAACGTTGATGTTGGGATCGGGAACCCCGTTGGCGTCAATGCTGGCTGAGGAACACTCCAATAAGGAGTAGGATCAAATGCACTTTGCCCGTAGCGACGTGCTTTCAATCCCGACAACGAAGCTTCCCTCAACCAGGGATGCCTTGTTTCAAACGGCTCCGGACGATACACTGCTGTATGCAGATTCGAACCGAGTTCGACCGCCTCGACTGTCATATGAGAACGGTGGAACCCGGGCTTCACGGCCTGGCTGGCAAGCTTCCCACCCAGCGGTGCGATTCTCGAGTACTCGGAACGTCAATGCCATTGTTGGATTGATCTGTCACCTCTGCTATACGCGAGGGCATACTTCTCCGCAGTGCGTTTTAACCATTCGTGAATGGGCACAAGTCATTGCCAACTACGAATCCCTCTCACCTGAGGAGAAGGCTTCCGTTCCCATGGCATCGTACATCCGCGCGAAGATGGATATTCCACGCACAATTGCGGCTCCGATTGCCCAAAACATGGTGACCTCTCACCACCGTGCTCCTCTCGAGCGAAATTCAACCGCTACTGCGGACGCTTCTGCCGCTGGTGTCCAGGCATCAATGGTTCAGAACACTGAGCACAAGCTTCAGGCGGATTCTGCTCAGAAAAACTAATAGTGGGAGTCTCCTCTCTTGGAGAGGCGCCCTCAGAGTTGAGGCTGAAGGCGCCCGAGGCGTCCCTGCCTCGCTCCCAGGTCCGAATCCTCTCGAGGAAACAGGTCGTCGAAGACGTGAACTCAGAACATCTTGGTGTTCTTCGTCGACCGTGGATACGGGTAAGAAATAACCGGTTCCCGGATAGAGTTATGGTGATGGCCAAGCGCAATTACAAGGTCTATGCCGACCTTGGCCTTTCCCCCCAGTTTATGGTGCGTTATCTCACTGTATTAGATACAGGCGCAGGTCCGAACTTCATTGTTGAGACAGCATTGCCACCCGCCTTGCGGTCACACATTCGCCGTGGCGACATTCCTGACGTCGCTGACGCGAATAACAACCCGTTTTCAACAGTAGGATACATCGAGTTGGTAATCCGCTTGGGCTCATGCGTGGTGAAGCTCGACTTTGTCGTTTGTCGGTCCCTGGCCACCCCAGTCATTTTGGGTTGTGACTTTTGCGACCGCTCTGTCGATGCCATTGGGCCCCGCCAGAGGCGTGTTGAAATGGAAGATGGTTCGTCCGTGCCGATTGTTCGTCGTCCTTTGAGGCATGCCTCCAAGAAGCATGTACCTCTACCTGCGGCGCAGGAAGCACCACCGAGTTCTCGAGAATCTACGAGGCTTCGTGTTGCCTCCACGACACGCGTGCCTCCAGAGTCTCAAGTCTGGGTACAGGTGAATTCCCGTCAACATGGCTTACAAATCGTCCAGCCATTGCCGTCGTTGTATGATAAATACCCTCTTTTCATTGCTAATGGAGTAGTCCAGGTGGAACCGGATAATCCGTTTTACGTGTTGATAGCCAATCTAGGAAAAACAACCCAGTATCTGGTGAAAAACCAAGTGATTGGCTCGGTCATGCCGTATCCAACTGCGTTGGTACCGACGAAGATGACTGCTGCCGACGTGCTCGGAATCGTTCACTCTAAGGAGGGGGAGGAGTCTGAATCTCATTCGTATCCGTCGCCGAGTCTCTCGGGTCAGCAACCTGGTAAGACAGAGAAGACACGCGTTCCGACGAGTTACGACCAATTGGACCCAGTGAAGGAATTGGAAGAACTCGACCTCGGACATGTTCCGGAGACACACCGCAAACAACTGCGCGATATGCTTCGTGAATTCACCACAATGTGGGATGGTTCTCTCGGAGAGATAAATACCAAGGAACACCGGATTGATCTCCTTCCGAACTCTCGGCCAGTAGCCCAACATCCGTACAGGGCAGGGCCCAAGGCCAGAGAAGAAGAGCAATTTCAGGTGGACAAGATGCTCCGTGCAGGAGTTATAGAACCGGCACATTCGCCGTGGGCATCACCAATGGTACTGGCTGCGAAACCGGATGGTTCCTGGCGCTTCTGTATCGATTATCGTCGTCTAAACGCTCTTACCGTCAAGGACGTGTACCCTATTCCACGTATGGATGAATACATCGATTCTCTCGGAAATGCTACAGTATTCACGGCATTGGATGCTAACTGGGGATACTGGCAGGTTCCAGTGAGAAAGCAGGATCACGGCAAGACCGAGTTTATCTGCCATTCTGGCCTCTATCGTTTTAAACGGATGCTCTTTGGTTTAACCAATGCTCCCGCTACTTTTCAGCGCGCTATTGATATCCTACTGGCCCGCTTCGAGTGGCGTACTTGTCTCGTCTACCTTGACGACGTCATTGTATTCTCAGATAATCTGGATGATCACCTCACACATGTGAGAGACATAATGGCCACGTTACGGGACGCCGGAGTGACACTCAAGCTGAGTAAATGCCAGTTCTTCACGGATACTGTCAAGTATCGGGGTCACATAATCCGTCCAGGACGTGTCATGATCGAGGAAGCTCGTGTGAAGTCGCTGAAACAGGCCACGGAACCGACTACCCAGACTGAACTGAGACCCTTTCTAGGATTAGTCAACGTCTATAGACGGTTTATTCCCAACTTCGTGGACATTGCGGCACCTCTCAACGCACTCCTGCGGAAGGGTCAACCGCCTAAGTTGGACCCATTCACGTCTACTCAGATGGAAGCCTTTAACTCTCTCAAAGAGGCTGTAACCACGGCACCAGTAGTGTCACTACCGAAACTGGGACTTTCATATACCGTGAACATGGATTCTATTGACTACCAGGTAGGCTGCGTCTTGTTTCAAACCACCCCAGAAGGGGAACGCAAGCGAATTGGGTACTGGTCCCGTTCGTTAAACTTGCATGAGAAGAATTACTCCGTCTCGGAGAAGGAATGTCTTGCAGTAGTGTGGGCATTATGCACACTACGCCCCTACCTCATGGGTGCTCATTTCACCGTTTACACGGATCAATCATCGTTGAGATGGCTACTCTCCATATCGAAGTCTTCAGGCCGCTTAATGCGTTGGAGACTGCGTCTTGCAGAGTTCGACTTCGACGTCGCCTACAAGAAAGGCGCCGACAATAAACAAACCGACGCCCTTTCTCGCCTACCCACCACGGGGGAAGCTTTAGCCGTCGATGAAGAGGAAATACCCTGCTTCGCAGTTGACGACTACACTGCAGGTGAACTGGATGATATCGAAGAGGAATGGCCAGACGAACTGGATTTTGACCAGGAACTGGATGACCTACTCGCTTTCAGCGAAAGTGTGAACCCCCTACCAGGGAACTTCGTACCCGTCCCAACGGAGAAGATGGTTAGGGAACAATTCAGCGATCTCTACTGCAAGAAGATTCGGTCGGAACTTAATGGAGGAGCTGATCTCCCCTTTCGGGTGAATGATATTGGATACCTCGTTCGCACGGTCACTGGAAACCCACAAATAGTGGTGCCACACGCCCTACAATCTCGGGTGTTACAATTATCACACTATGCCAAACTTAGTGGCCACGTCGGAGGACGGAAACTGTACCTTACATTGCGAAGGAAATTCTACTGGCCAGCAATGACTGTGGATTGCTACGCAACTGTGCGGTTCTGCCTCGAGTGTGCTCGGAATCGCGTCAACCCTCGCCGCCCTGCGACGAAGTTGAAGCTCTTCCCCGAAAGGACCCCCCTGGAATTCGTAGCCATCTATATTTTGGGACCCTTCCTCGCTACCAAGCGGCGTAACAAATCTCTACTCGTGATTACCGATCGTTTCTCGAAGCTCGTTCGTACCGTACCATTACGGAGAATCACGTCATTGACGGCTGCGAAAGCATTCGTCACCCATTGGGCATTCGTCTACGGTCCACCGGTGAATCTAATCTCCGACAACGGGAAACAGTTTGCCTCCCGGTTTTTCGGAGATGTATGCAGAATTCTGGATGTCAAGAATCTCTTCACGACAACCTACCACCCCCAGTGTAATGGGCAGGCTGAACGGTTTAACCGGACGCTGTTAGCAGCACTCCGTTCATACGTAGCCGATCACCCCACCACGTGGGACCTGTTCACCGATGCGCTGACATTCGCATACAACACTCAGGTACACCGTACTACGGGTTTGACTCCATTTGAATTGGTTCTTTCTCGCACCCCGCCGCCCGTGGCGCTCGAAGCACAGCCAACGCTGGATCAATTTCCTTCGACGAAGGGATACAGGGAAACCTGGAAGACATGGCTTACCAAGCTGGTCCCTGCAGCACAACGGTCCATGGCCCGGTCACAAGCTGCATATAAGCGTGATTTCGATCAGCGAGCCCCTCGAAGACCACCCGCCCTTAAAGAAGGGGACTACGTGTTCATTCGTAAGGAGTATTGGAACCCAGGCAAGGAGAAACGCCACAAGCTCTCACCCGTCGCCGACGGTCCCTTCAAGACAATTGCAGTGGAATCCGACACTGTCGTAGTGGAGATGGGTCAGCAACACGAACGCATTTCCCGCGATCGCATGGTTTTTGCACACCCGCCTGCGGGAAACGACCCATCAAGTGGACATTCTACCGCAGAATCGGAAACGAACACTACGGACACACCGGACCCACCCACGATCGACCGCCCTAGGGAGGTCCCACACCCTAATAGGGGACTCTCGGATTTGGCGATGTTATCGGACTATACGCGCCCTGGTGCTTTGCTGTCTGAAGCCCCGCCGTCTGGCGTAATTATTTGCCGCCTTGGCGCGTTGACACCCACTCCCCATGTCGCTCCATTTAAGGAGGGGGGGGGGCTCGTTAATCGTCATGCTTCCGCGCTGTCGCGTGAGGAACACCGTGGTGGCACGGAAGAGAGACACCGCTAATGCGCAATCAAAGCCCTCTCGAGAGCCCGGCGTCTCGTCAGGGTCGCCGCGCATCAACGCAGAAGCGGAATCGTCACCAAACACTACCGCCGTGCGGGACAGGACCAAGGAGACTCAGTCGTTACCGGCGAAGCCGTCGCCTAAGCCGCATAGCGCGCCTGGAGTGACTACGTCGCATAACGGAGTGGAAACACCGCCTCCTGGCGTACATTAGGACGTCCTCTCCAGGAGTAAGTCTCAACCACCGCCAAGCGGGCACAATACGAAGTCTCGCCTTCTGTACGGTACAACCGGAGATCAAAGCTGATGGAATCAGGAATTGGGAACTCGAAGTTCGCCCGGCTCTGCCGCGCATAGCCCAAGCGAACCAATGCCGCCTAAGCGGAAGCCAGCGACTCGCCGGAACGCCGCAAGATTGCGTGAGGAGGGACGGAAACCCGTCGACGCCAATCCCACGAAGTGGTGACTAACGCCAGAAGATCCCCGGGAAGGCGATCAGTACCGTCCGCATAGGACACGATAAGCTCCTCCTTGAAAACGGTTGTAGGATGAAACCACGGAGCAGTCCGGAAGAAATGCGCGTGAACGCGAGGGTTCAGCCCGACTAGCTCGTCGTAGGAAGGCAACGGCACGTCATGCATGAAGTGACCATGGGGCTGCTGCCCCGGAGGGAGAATGTGTCCGCCACTGGCGTTGAGTCCCTGGGACGCCCCAGAAGCATTGCCGCTTTGCGGAAGAGGCACGGAACGAAATCCGGAGAAGTATCCCGAGTTCGGAGGTTGACCGCTCATCGCACGAGGCACTCGAGGAACGGGAAGGTTGGTAGTAACACCGCAAGAGCAAGTTGAAGACTGTTGTGAACAGGGTTGATCGTCGCCGGAGCAAGGTTTGCACTTTGGAGTGGTAGTGACTTGGTCTTCGCGAGGCGAGATGGAATCCGAAGACTTCGGGGATGCGCTTTTATGCCCACGGTTGGGAGTTCGACCCGCCATCGCGACGGCGTGGCTCACTCTTAAGGAGGGGGATTTCTTAACACTTGTTGAAGGAAAACACTCCTTGGAGGCGATTTGAGGTACTTAGTTAATTTCCGCATCATGCGTTAGTAGATACATATGAGCTACACCGCTATTAGCGTTTCGCCTCGCTGAGGTAATTTCCACACATTTACACGAGGATTGCACGGCTCGAGGCGCCGCTTAGCGGGTGTGACTAGCACACGTGTAGCACGAATATGCCAGAGGCAGTGCATCCAGCATTGCTGTATTTACTTAGATATTTTATAGATTATTTTGCCCGGCGCACCCACTGTCAGTGGTGCGCCGAGCTCAGTACTTAGAGGGTTGAGCACCGCTCCCCCAAGTAAACTGCCCCTTGCCAAGCAAGGGCTTCTGGCTCTAACTATCACGCCTTCGCGGATTGTTCACCTCCAAGTGAAGTGACGACTGCGTTGTTCACGTATAGTTGCCCACCCTTGTGGCGCTCAGAGTATAACCACTATTTGTGTGTCTCGTTCCGACCTATTGTCGTATACTCGCCCCTGTATTGGGTTTGCTTTATTTTCTCTCTCTTTTCTTCACTCTGGTGGTTTGCTTTCTTCCCTTTTTGGGTTTGCCTTTTCGCCCTGTTCGCAGTGGCTCGTTTCCGACACCTTGTCGTTGCCGTGCTACTCTCTTTCGAGAACTCATCTCGTGACCGTGTGAACAGGTGGATCTCTACCGACTACTAATCAGCCTCAACGCTCCGACGCTTGTCGTGGTGGTTTGACCTCGGATTTACACCCGGCTTAGCTGTGTCATTCCCGGAGTGCTCCGTTAGCTGTGCTGCCCTGTCGAGGGGAAGATTCCGAACGTCTTCGTGAGCCTTCACTTTTCCCGCCAAAGGCGTTGCTCCCCATTTCTGCCTTTCGTTTATGTTGCGGAGCGTCCACTGGCGCGGGCCGTTAAAGCTCGCTGGCACTCGCATTCGTGCACTTGGCTCCTCGGGCAACGGCCCGCGCTCAGTTATCAAGGAGTGTTTGATATGTGCTACGGATTTGATTACGTCTGTAGTGCAACGCCCTCTGATGGAGGTTTCTGACTAAGTCATATTCCGACGTGTCGGGCGGGTGCTCCAAATGGGAGTATATGAATAGTAACAACCACTGTAGTGGGAAGGACACGTGGGACACGGTTGAGCCAGGAGGTTGGCCACGGACACGTGGGACGGGCGCCACGGGGCGTGGGTAATTACCACTGGGCGTGGGCCTAATTTAGTTAGTTTATTTAATTAGTGTTGGTGCGAGCTCATTACTTAGCCTAGCGGCGACCTCGCCACCGTGCACAGTAAAGTTCCCCCAACCACGGTTGGCTCTATACTTCTTCGCCTTCGGCGGTCATCGACTCCCTCCAGGAGAGAGACTCCGTTGCCTACGGGTAGTGTATCCTCCCTGCGTCACCTAACAGGACCCATTCGTGGGAGTGTTTTCCGCTTGTGTCGCGTTCGACCCTGTACAGGGATAACCCCGGTGTGTACCGTAGCCTTTTTGCCCTTTCCTCCTTTTCCTTCTTTCTATCCCCCGCTCTCGCGGATTCCTTTTCTCTCTCCCCACTTCCGTGGACTCGTGCCTCTCTCGAGGGCCCGTTCACCCACATACGTGTTTCCAACACCGATACTTGCTCAACTCTCTACGCCCGTCGTGACGGCTTGGCCTCGGCTTACACCCGACTTCGTCGTGCCTTGCCAGAGAGGCTCTGTCTGCTGACTTCCCTCCTACGGAGGAAGATCTCGGACGTCTTCGTGGTGGCTTTTCGCCTCTGGCGTTGCACTACAACGTCCCATTGTGCGTGTGTGGTAATTCAATAAACGAGCAGCCAGATCTATGACCACTGACCGCCTGTGTTCGTCTGTGCAAAGCTTTGCGCCAAGTCTGCCAAACGGAGCCTTTATGGCCCGAATACCCCATTCTGCGCTCTAGCGCGTGCTCGGTAGAATTCTCTGTAGCCCCAGATCGATTGCTGCTAGCTCTTCTGAATCTGGGACACCTGCCGTCTCGTTCGTTTTCCTTGCACGAACGATCTTTCCATTGGTGCATCGTGTATTGGACAAAAAGGCCGAATCTCCCAATATCGCCACCCCAGGTGGTGTCATTTCATTTGAAAGCTTAAGATGGTACAAACCTGATAGGCCTGCTAGCTTTGTGTCATGCCAACTGCCATGAAGGTTTATGACGGCATGGATTATCTTTACAAAGAAGTTAAATACAAACAGGTTAGTCACCTCCACCTGCTGGGTGTTTCCCTCGTAGCAGGCGTTTCGCATCTCTGGGTCTCCGTAGTTTTGAATTCTAAACCTCCCCCCAGCCGTGATGCCAAAAAGCTCTTTCAGCAGAAGAACAAGCTTGTGGTTATTCTCTAGTAGAGCGGCAGAAAGTTTACGTTCTTCGAAAGAAGGCCATCGTAATTCAAATGGTGCTTTCTCTGTGTTTTTTGTAGCTCTCAAAAGTATGTTAAGGGGGTAGTTCAGGCAAACGCTGAGCAAAGTGGGAACCATACGAAAGAACGGGCAAAGTTGATACGCTTTATCAGATGTTTTCATATATTTTAAAGCCAATAATAAGAGATCTACTTATTTCAGTAACGGCTTTTGTCCCGGTCGGAAGTGTGTACGGCGGTATGGGCTGGTGTGGTTGAAATCGCGTCTGGTTTGGATAAACAGTGGGAGAAAGTGGTCCAAAAAGAGTTTCTTTGTGAATTTAGTTGTAATGACATAATCGTAGTCTGTGTCAAATTCCAAAACTTTACGCCACAATGCTAGCTCATTTGCTTTGTAAAAGTTTAGTAGTTTCTTCCTGGTGTAGTTGGCGGGTGTGTGGGACCGGTTAGTTGTCTTGCGGCGTCTGTGGAGAACAATATCTGCGCCAAGTGCTGCGCAAGAAGTTGTAGTGCAGGCGGCCATGGCTGCCATATAAGGTCTTCAGACCATCCCAGGAGCGTGAATATGGTGTGGGAGTTTCTTTCAAGGTTTGGCGGAGCGGTGGCGGAGTTTGGCGGGCTGAATAGACCCTGGGAGGGTCCATTCAGCGCGCCAGATTTGGCATGATGTCCGCCAAATGTGCGCTTGCTTGGCTTACTTTTATTGGCTCAAATTTGCCCAGGAGGCCAGCTGTTGATATCTTTATGCACCCATTATCTGGGATGGGAAGAATCATCCTGTAAGGCAGTGTACATAGAGCTGCGAGCGAATACCGATACGTAGCTCTATGGCCTGGTTCCAAAAAAGGTGGACTTTGGGATTTATTAATTAATTAAAATCAAGTATTTGCACAGTTTTGCCGCATCTCCCAGCAGGAATTCGATCAATTCCGATCCGTGGCGGTTGAGGCGACAAGAAGAGTCGAGGTAGATCTTGACAGTGAAGGTATCTATCATACAAGGGTAATTCGAAGACGGCCCGCCGCGTGCCCAACTCACTTCATCGGTGCTCGTTTGTGTCTTTGGGAACGCCCGCCACCATGGTCCTTAGATACTTGCTATACGCCCCGTGCGCTCTCAAGCTTTGTTCAGAATGATATCAGGTGGGTAAGTCGAAGTTACGTGCCTAGCTTCGTCGGCTACCTCTGGTGGATATCGCACCTTAAGCATGATTCCCGAGCGCTTTGTGATGGTCATTCTGTGTGCGGTTTGCTGCTGCATTAATTATGCGGACCGCGTCAACATGTCCGTGGCCATCATTAATATCGCGGAGCAGTATTCCTTCAATTTACATGAGCAGTCCCTGATCATGTCTTACTTTTACCTCGGCTATTTGCCTATGAACTTGGGGGGTGCTCTTCTCTGTCGACGTTTCGGAGCGAAGAATGTGTTAACTATTGGCGCAACTCTGTGGTCTTTCTTCACTGTCGTTACGCCCATTGCCTGTCACATGGGATTCAAAGTCCTTGTTGTCTGTCGCTTCTTTATGGGTCTCTCCGAGGGCGTCGCATATCCTTCCGTCTTTCATTTTCTTTCCACTTGGATTTCACCCACCGAACGAGCGAGAGGAGTTGCCCTACTTCTCAGCGGTACCCACGTCGGGACAACATTTGCTCTTATACTCTCACCAATTATCATTCGAGAAGCTTCATGGCAGGCTATATTCTATTCCTTCGGCATGCTCGGTGTGGTTTGGGCTGTAGTTTGGCATAAGGTTGCTTACGATCGATATGAAAAAGTTGATACTTCGGCACCACCGGAGGAACAATTGTCATCGTCCTCGAGCTCCAACCCAGACGGTACAGATCAAAAGGAGTACAACTCTTCCACCTCTCAAGAAATGCGTCTGGTACTTGCAATCCTTCGAAACAGGTGCACTCTCGGCGTTTGTCTCACGCAAGCCATGTTTGGTCTGGTACATTTTGTCATTCTCAGCTGGCTTCCGTCGTACTTTAAGAACGTTTATAATATTGAAACCACGTCACTGTCTTTCACATTTATCCCATACTTCTCCATGGCCATCAGTGGCAATATCGGCGGATATCTTGCAGATGCTCTCTTGCAAGGCGGAATGACACTCACCAGGGTTAGAAAGGCGGTCACAATCGTAGCTAATCTTGGTGCAGCCACTATGCTGCTGGCCTTTGCAACAGCGAAAACAATCGGCGTAGCCCTGGCGTACGTATCGTTGAGTTTGGCGTTCATGAGCCTGAACAGCGGAGGATTCGCGAGTTGCTACATGGATATGGCTGCACCAAGTGTGGTCGGAATCTTCAAGGCGACTTCGAATACCTTGGCAAGCCTTGGTGGTTTTATTGCGATTCCCTTATCCACGAAAGTCATGGATATGCTTGGAGGGTCATGGCGAGCAATGTTTGCAAGCCTTAGCTTATGTTTCCTGTGCATGAACGTTATCTTCTGCACCTTGGTGGAAAGCGAACGTATTCTCGATGAAAGTAGTGGGTTGCCACCCAAACCTGCACTCGTCTCTTGATAAGTCACGAACAGCTGTACAATACAATGGAATCTTCCACAGACTTGAAAGAGTATCAAACATGGCCTCATGAAGAGCTGGAGCTAAGAAAAACTCAAAATGCATTGAGCCTTGACACGGCCTATCTATCGAAAGACGAAAATGTGCTTTCGTTGGCACAAAGGAACAGGAGACCCACACGGACCATATTTTTGAAGTCCGTGATCCATATCACTTACCTCGCTAAACAACTTCCAGTTTTCCGCTTCATTCTGACATCAAACTGCCTTGTACAGGGCCATCTTCTAAAAATACTTCCGCCTAGATGTTTTCTATTAACTACTACGTGTTCTAGCGATGTATGGAGCGAGCACTTCTCAGCACTTTCTTAGTTAGGTCGGGCAGGTTTTTGAATCCACGAAAGTATCAAAATCTCTAAACTACGTCAAGTTTGAACTACGAAGTAACTTCGGAACATCCTGTGTCCGAATGTTCCTTTCAGCTTCTGCGCACTACTTTCCTCGAAACGTTCAGCTCTAGCGAGTGGCATGGCCGTCGGAACAAGTTTTGCTAGTCACCACTGTAGCACAAATTCTCCCAGCTAGTAGACTGGATGGTGTTCTCTGTAGAATGCATCGCGAAACGATTTGTCCCCATCCCGCTGAACCACACGCGGGCGTTTATCTGCATCATCTCAAGCGTTTATTCGGTTGAGCTTGAAATCTCACGCTTCTTGACTCTAGAAAAGGTATTCACACACTTTCTTTTCATATGAAAGCAGCTTTCAGTTCTTGTGGGAAAGCATTCTTAATTCGAGCTTTCGATCTGTACATCAGCGATCCTCAGCGCACCAAGCATTATCCCGACGCACTTCCTCCAATTGTTCAGGGGTAAAGTCATTATGGATATCGAATTCTGCACGGATTTGTTCAGGTGTTTTTCCCTTGATCATGTCCGCAACCCTAAAATTCCCAACAAAGCACAGCAGTATACAAGTTAGATTAAACGTCTTCGAGCAACGAAGATAAGCATTCTACAGTGTCTCTCACACGGTAAACTTACGTTTTACAAGTAAGATCCAAAAGCGATTGCACATCCAAGAAGTTTGCAGCCTTTTTGTTTGTAAAGAGGAAACCCGAGTCGCAATCGTAGGAAACGCATTCGTTATGTGAGTAACACAGAGAATATCGTATCAATTTGAATCAATAAACAGAAAGTTGCAGAACTTACAAGAATTAACTGAAACAAGGTTGACTTGTCAACCTGGACAAATGACCGTTCCCAACGATCTACTTCATCTCCGCTTGTTTGATTGAGTTCTTGTTGGTAGTGGAACCTGCAGTACTCGACCACTTTCGCGAGAATTGCGGCTTCTACCTCGCCCATAGGAATCTCCATTCCATCCACTTCGTCGACGTCTTCAAGCATGCCCTTGACAAAGTTAATTTGCATGGCAACGGGTTTCTCCACCTCAAAGATTTCTCCATCTCTACTCCGAAGTTTGAGAGTGATGCTGCTGGCTTGATTCGGTGTTTCCGCCATGGTTGAATCTCGCAGTGATGGTAGTAAAATCTGTGTTGTTACTAAGGTAATTGAGTCGATGATGAAACGTATGTAAGGGGACGTTCAAGATTCTATCTCTGACGTGGTTAGCAACGAACGAAAGCAATTTATCGATCGTTCGTCATATCCAACCATCCTTGTTCTTTTGTACACTTGGAGCTGGAAGGGTAATACGAATTTTTGCTTGATTTTGCGAAAATGGACGAAAACTTGTTCCTTCTCTTGCTTTATTTTTTTTGCTGTTTGTCGTGTTTCGCGGGAAAATCAAGCGCAACCGCCCTTCAAACCTTTTCACACATGTCTATGGGCGAACATGCATTTCTTATCGCGGCTGGACCAACAACGGTAGCCCTCGAAGATTAACACTCCAACGCTTATTCGAGTTCTGTCGGAGAAGAAGACTTCATTTCCGCACCGAGGTCGGAAAATATCGAAGTGGAATAGTTCTGAGCATGAATGTCTTGAAAAAGCTGCGATGTACAAATCTGGAAACCACAAAGAAGACTAGACGTTGCTTTTTGCCCCGCGCTTGGAAATCCAACCATACCGATCCTGACGGCCAGTAAAAACACTTTAGTGATCCGCGAGGCACTATGAGATTTAAGGGTCGTCTAAAGCCAGAGAGAGTGGCTGAATTCCTAAAAGTAGCCCAGCTCTTGGACAAGGTTGGCAAGAGATGCGTGTTGCACCTCAGTGCGCCTGAGGTTGACAGCATTCGCCTCATACTTCAAGCCGATGTTTCTGGGTCCGTAGCAGCCTATGCTCATTTTACAAGAACAGAGTGGTTTCAATCATACAGGATCGAGTCTCAGAATGCCAACCAAATCGGGCTTGAGATGGACATGCAGAACCTCATTCGTGTTTTGCGTTCCGCCACTGCTGCAGACCACATACTTATAAAGCTTGCGAAGAAGGGCGTTCCGGTTCTCACATTGGAGATGGTTACTGCACTAGGACCTATTATGCAGGACATCCCTGTGGTAGTTTTATCCGCCATACGGCTCTCGGAGTACCAACCACCTGATCACGACAAAACCAAAGGATTCGCACTGCCACCGCTAACCAAAATTCACACGCTCGTCGACCGCATGAAGGTCCTGTGTAACTCACTTCGCTTAAAGGCCACATTCCACGAGGACAGAGCAAAGCTTTTGCTTGGAATTGAAACAGACACGGCATCCATTTCTGCGACGTTTACGGATCTGTCTATTGCAAGCTACGAAGATGACGAATCTATTCAAGAGCAACGAGGAACGCCCGCCCCTGAGCTGGAAGCGCTCGTGGACCTGCGTAACTTTAGTAGATGTTTGTTTGGTCACCAAGCACAGCCATTACACGCAACGTGCTTCATCCACCCACACTACGTCATGGTGCATTTAACAGTCTCCGCCGATGTCAGCATATCGTACTATATTCCCCGTAAGTTCGCCCCGTAGCTGTTAGCACATTTCGACATTAACAAAATCCCTGCACACAAAACCTATCGCTCCGTTAATGCATTGCCAGTAGTTCTCTTGCAAAGTTTAGGTTAGCAGCATCCAGATGACGCCGAGACTTCTTCATCTTTGGCGGAAACCTTTACGGTTCCACCGTTGGGAGTCTTGGTAGGTTGGAACGACGTAGATGCCTTGATTTCCGCAGCCATAGCTGTAAATGCCGCTTCGACATTCTCGGCAGTCTTCGCGGAAGTCTCCAAGAACTTGATGCCCAAAGAGTCGGCAAATTCTTTCGCAGTCGCGGTATCTACAACTTTCTTCGATGTCAAATCATTCTTGTTACCAACCAATAGTTTGCAAACATGTTCCGATGCAAATCGATCGATCTCTTGCAGCCACGACTTGACATTGTTGAAGGATTCTTGGTCTGTGACATCATAAACTATGATAATACCATGCGCACCGCGGTAGTATGAGGATGTGATTGTTCTAAAACGTTCTTGCCCTGCTGTATCCCAGATCTGAAGCTTGATCACTTTGCCGTCGAGTTCGATTGTACGGATTTTCTGCGCACCATTTCATTCGCGATGGATTCAAGTCAGCTTGTGTTGCGCTTTATCATATGCGAACACGCATCGGTCGAAAAGCTGCAAAACTTACAAAGTCAACGCCAATTGTAGAGATATAACTTTCGGTGTAAGTGTCGTCCGCGAAACGCAATAGAAGACATGACTTGCCAACACTAGAGTCACACAGAAGCAACGCGGTCGAAGCTGAGTTAGAAATCGTGAACGAAGTGATCATGCGCTTGGGTGTCCTTAAGTATGATAAACTTACCCCTGTGAAGAACAAAACGCAAAGAATCACCAGTATGAGTCGCATAGAAGTCGACCATCGCAATCGTCAGTTTGATGTTCCCAGATTCGAAAACACGTTTGCTACGGTTCTGGTCGCCACCCTTTGTCGTTGGTAGTTGCAAGGGGTCGCCGCCGACATATACATCGACATGTCATGCTAGTGTTCGCAACGTACCGAGTCACCGATGAGAAGGTTCTTGTACAAATAGTCGCTGCGCAACGTTTAAGGTGAAGAAAATGAGCCATGATTCGAGAAAGGCGCGAAGTTAGCAGACGATGTTGACTGTTGCATCGCAGAGGCTGTCGACGAATGAAGCTTAGCTTACTATTCCGGATTCATAGCGTTGCTGGCTATGGCTGAAATAGCGCTCTGAAAAGTTGGCAAGTGGCACTGATGGAACGACGAATTCTGACGAAGAGTTCACAGCAGCGGTTCACGCGGGCGGACGCTGGAGATGATGGAGACAACCGCGGAAACAATTTGAAGTCCCATTGTGCAAGACGCGCAAGCAAGGCTGGGCTGTTTTGAGGCCTTGAATTTCAGTCGCCAACACAGTGGCAACTTACACCAGACAGCGCGCTCCGTTGAGCTGTCACAATGTTATTTCGGCTGATATCAATCACATGACAGTTGCTTTTCATTCATCCCCCGCCATCGTAGGATCAACTTTCTTCGGACAGAGCCCTTTTGATGTCTTCGCCAACTTTCGGCCCGAAGGTTTCGGGCCCATGGGCACTGGCTAGATATCATCATCATGACCTCATCAGAATCTACGGATCCGAGTGCTCGATCAGTCCCGTTCCATATGGTCTTTGCGGGTGAAGCTTTGTGCACTGGGGCTGAGTGATCTACACATCATCCGCAGAGTTTGGTATCATTTCTGTACATCTACTCTATATACCGACCCCCGATTTTGTGAGTGGCTTTACTCAGCAGCATAACTTCACAAGTGGATATCCAGGCTCCCGGAATATTAACCATTATCACTGGAGCGTATTTGGCAGCTAACTTGGCGTCTCTGTGAAGAATCCACAATGTGCAAAGTACAATACGCGTTTACTCGTTGCGGCTTTGCATTGCACAGTTGCAATTTCCATGCAACATTGACTCTTACTCCGGTAGAGCTGGCGTGAGCTACCCCGGATGGCAGAGCAAAGCACGTAGGACATGCAGTGCAAAAGGCATACTGCGTTAACTGTTGTGTAGAAAGAAAGGTGTCAACAAGACATTGCTGTGCGATTAGCAAGGCGGGAAAGAATCAAACGAGGTTCAGAGCTGGTTGCGCTCACATTATAACCTCCTCCAGTCTGGCTATCTTCACCACTTTACTACTTCTGCCGCACTGTATGTAGACGGGGGACATCGACTGTAGCGAACAGCTGTGTGTTTTATCTAAAAGGTAGTTGTTCTCTCCTAGCTCTGAACCGTTCGAGATTCCGGCAAACGTGTACGCGACCTATCTACCCATTGTCTACTGGGATTGTACCTATTTGCCATCGTCTGCCAGCACCACAAAGCTGTGTTCAATGCTCACAAAGTCCACGGCGTACGGAAACTGGCACCCGCATAGATAGCTTCGTCGCCAAGTTCCTCTTCAATTCGCAGCAGCTGATTGTACTTGGCAAGTCGTTCAGAACGGCAAGGAGCTCCAGTCTTGATCTGCGCTGTGCCCAGGCCCACACACAAGTCAGCAATGAAAGTATCTTCTGTCTCTCCCGATCGATGGGAAACCATGACGCCCCATCCCGCATCGCGCGACAGCTTGCACGCTTGAATAGCTTCAGTGATAGACCCGATCTGATTGACCTTGAGTAGCAACGCATTACAGGCCTTCTTGTCGATGCCAGTTTGAATGCGCGTGGGATTGGTTACAAGAAGATCATCGCCCACAATCTGAACGTTTTCACCGACGGCTGCAGTGAGCGCCGCGTACGACTCCCAATCGTCTTGATCGAAAGGATCTTCGATGGAGACCATTGGGAAATCGGCAACAAAGCCCTTGTACAGTTCGCCAAGCTTCTCGCCGGTGAGGCATTGTGAGCCGTCATTGTCTGCGGTCTTGAAATCGAGATCGTACACTTTCTTGTCGTCTTTCCAAAACTCACTAGCAGCCACATCCATGCCAAGCTTGACCTTGCCCGTATAGCCAGCCATGGCGATAGCCTCCTCCAACAAACGCAGACCCTCGGTATTATCCTGAATGTTTGGAGCGAAACCACCTTCATCGCCAACGCTAGTAGCATCCAAGCCGTACTTCTTCTTGATGACCTTCTTGAGGTGCTGATAGGTCTCCGCGCCCATCTTCATGGCCTCGCGGAAGGAAGTAGCACCCAAGGGCAGGATCATGAACTCCTGCATGGCGAGCTTATTTCCTGCATGACTGCCGCCGTTGATGACGTTGAGGCTCGGCACGGGCAGCAGCATCTTGGGGTTTCCTGCAAGATTGTTGAGATGCCTATAAAGCGGGATGTGCTTCGCCGCAGCGCCCGCCCTGGCGCAGGCCATGGACACGCCGAGGATGGCATTGGCGCCAAGGTTCTTCTTAAAGCCGCCCGCGGTGCCATCCAGCTCGATCATCTTCGCGTCGATGGCGTTCTGATCGGCGGCAGCCATGCCGACGATGGCCGGCGCGATCTTGTCCTTGACGTTGGCAACGGCCTTGTCCACGCCCTTTCCCAGGTAGGCGGACTTGTCGCCATCGCGCAACTCAAGCGCCTCGTAGATGCCCGTGGAGGCGCCGGACGGCACCATGGCGGAAAACTTGCCATCGGCGGTAGACACATCGACCTCGACGGTAGGGTTTCCGCGTGAGTCGAAGACGGAGCGCGCCGTGACGGCGGTGATGGTGCTGGTGCAAGCCATAGCGATTGTGATAGTGATGGGATGTGCGGGGGGTGGGGGGTGGGGATGTCGCCGGTCTCTGTTCGGTTGATGAAGTTCTATTGGAGAGAGCGATCGTGAGTGAGGATCGGTTGTTCAAGGTGTGAACCGACGGCGACTGATCTATCAGAAGGGTTCAGATTCTAAACGGCGGCACGCCGTTGGTTGGCGAAGCGCACACACAGTGACAGGCATGCAAATGTTGACGTGCGACCAATGCGAGGGGCACACATGGCGCAGAAAGCCACACCATACACGGTTCGGGAGCATTGTTGAGCAGTGGGCGCCGTCGGTAGCTACCACGCAACAGCAGCAGTATATGATATCTACCTCGGTGCTTGTTAACCCTTGTCAGGCGGACCCGGAATAGGTAATAATTGGCTGAAAACAGCATTTTGAAGGAGGCCGTAATTAGGCAAATAAATTGCAGAGAAGAATAAAACAAATTGCGTTGAATACGTCTCTTTCTCTTCTTTCGTTTGCCATACTTGTAAGGAAATTTGACAAATAGATCGTAAGATATGCGACTAAAACCAAATGGCTCAAAACGGAACAAGAAGAGCTGCAGAGACTGGAATTTCCTTCAACTTTTTGGAAAAGGCGCCTATTCAGGTTTAAATAGATTCTCTTTCATTTGGAAGAGACCTCTTCCGGGTGCATAATATGGAGATGGCTTTACATTGCTGTACATGTATATTGCCCAGCCAAGGCCATTTCGTTATTTTGCCCTACTTTGTTTGGTACATTATCGCAACTTAAACGTTTAAAACTAACTAGAACAAATGGAACCTTCTTAACCATCAAAAAAAGCCTGTAAGGTAGAGTAAACACTAGATATTTGTCTTGTGTACTTTTATTGCCCGCAACCTACATGCAACGGTTTAAAAGGTACATGCTGGAGCCCACCGACATAATTAGAACTAAAGGCACACTAAGAGTAGCATACGTATCGCAAAGCAGAATGAACAGCTGAAGAAAACGTCACACCATATAGTAGTGTTCCTATCAAAACAATTATAGTTTTTTTTTTCTTTTATTAAAAACTTAAAAGCACAATAGTACAGAAGTGCTGAAAACTGATTAATAACCTGTTGTGATACTGAAAAACTGATGAAGACTTTCTATAAAACGTATTTGGCACGAGAGCTGTACTGATAGGACAAGTAAATATTCTCTCCTGCTACGAATTTGCCATTGTTTTGTCCCCAAATTTTACTTGACACACAGCATGCAAAACGTAGATAAGTATCACGCTATTGAGAAGTTTCTCATAGGTTTATTTTACTACAACGCCGGCGGCGTTGAGCACTTTCTTTTACAAGGGTGCTCGTCAGCAAGATTTATGAAAACTCTAAAACTACCTTGCTGGAGAATATAGTATTATTTCTAATAATTTTGTGTAACATTGATACATGGAAAAGGGGTATTCCGAGTGGAAGAGCTCTTCCGGGTATCTATTCCACAAAACTTGATACCCGGAAGAGAATACTTCCGGGTATTCGACAAAGGTGGAGCAACGCCTTTGGCGGGAAAGGCGCAGGCTCACGTAGACGTTCGGAATCTTCCCCTCGACAGGGCAGCACAGCAAACATAGCACTACGGGAATGACACAGCTAAGCCGGGTGTAAATCCGAGGTCAAACCACCACGACAAGCGTCGGATCGTTAAGCTGATTAGTAGTCGGTAGAGATCCACGTGTTCACACGGTCACGAGATGAGTCCTCGAAAGAGAGTAGCATGGCAACGACAAGGTATCAAAACCGGGCCACTGAGAACAGGGCGAAAAGGCAAACCCAAAGAGGAGAGAAACCAAACCATCAGAGTGGGGAAGAGAGAGACAGAGAGACAGAATAAAGCAAACCCAATACAGGGGCGAGTATACGACAATAGATCAGAACCAGACACACAAATAGTGGTTATACTCTGAGCGCCACAAGGATGGGTAGCTATACGTGAACAACGCAGTCGTCACTCCACTTGGAGGTGAACAATCCGCAAAGGCGTGATAGTTAGAGCCAGAATCCCTTGCTTGGCAAGGGGCAGTTTACTTGGGGGAGCGGTGCTCAACCCTTTAAGTACTGAGCTCGGCGCACCACTGACAGTGGGTGCGCCGGGCAAAATAATCTATAAAATATCTAAGTAAATACAGCAATGCTGGGTGCACTGCCTCTGGCATATCCGTGCTACACGTGTGCTAGTCACACCCGATAAGCGGCGCCTCGAGCCGTGCAATCCACGTGTACATGTGTAGAAATTACCTCAGCGAGGCGACACGCTAGTAGCGGTGTAGCTCATATATATCTACTAACGCATGATGCGGAAATTAACGAAGTACCTCAAATCGCCTCCAAGGAGTGTTGTCCTTCAGTCAGTAACATCTTGATCGAGAATATGTGTCGCATCGTTTTTGTTCTCTCTTGGTAAAGCAAGCGGGCCGTTATCGCCTTCTGTTTTTTGCGAGTCGTCAATAACAACCGTTTTGTACATATCCCTGACAGTGCGAAATGTATGTTGAAAATTTTCCGCAGTTATGTTTTGCATAAAATCCCTTCTTTACGTCATACCATACAAACATTGTTGTTCGAACAAAACGGCCTCTGTTACATGGCAATTTTGAGCGCTGATTGAAACCCGTGCGCATGTGTTATCAAGTGTTTTCTGCTTTTGTCGGGGTGCGTTGTTGGCTATGAGCGTTTTGAGGATCCAATTCTTTTCGATTTTATTCATTACAAATCGAGAGGATGTGCGTGTGCTTTGCCTTCTGTTGGTAGACGATGAAGGAGCTGCATGTTGTGTGTTCTGAGTGGTGGAAGCCGGATGTGGCGTTGGAGGGCTGGTCTGGGGCTGGATGGAGCCCGGCGGCTCGTTTGGTATGTTTAAGGCTGGTTGGATCTCTTGTGACATTTTGCCCTTTGTGGAGCTCGTATCAAACCTTGGCACGATTGGGGGACACGAGAGCCAAGCATCACTTGGAATAAGCTTAAGGTTAAGCGGCCGGGCTTCAGGCAGACTCTTATTTTGCTCAATATTTTGAAATGAGCCCCATGGCGAAGATTCTGGATCTGGTTAATTAAAGAGAAATGTCTCATATCGCTTATCTTATTTCAAATATAAGCCTCGTTTTGCTTAATTAAAAAGGCCTAATGAACAGGGCAACCCTCAGGCCCTGTCTTAACACTTGTTGAAGGACAACACTCCTTGGAGGCGATTTGAGGTACTTAGTTAATTTCCGCATCATGCGCTAGTAGATATATATGAGCTACACCGCTACTAGCGTGTCGCCTCGCTGAGGTAATTTCCACACATGTACACGTGGATTGCACGGCTCGAGGCGCCACTTAGCGGGTGTGACTAGCACACGTGTAGCACGGATATGCCAGAGGCAGTGCACCCAGCATTGCTGTATTTACTTAGATATTTTATAGATTATTTTGCCCGGCGCACCCACTGTCAGTGGTGCGCCGAGCTCAGTACTTAGAGGGTTGAGCACCGCTCCCCCAAGTAAACTGCCCCTTGCCAAGCAAGGGATTCTGGCTCTAACTATCACGCCTTCGCGGATTGTTCACCTCTAATTGGAGTGACGACTGCGTTGTTCACGTATAGCTACCCACCCTTGTGGCGCTCAGAGTATAACCACTATTTATGTGTCTCGTTCCGACCTATTGTCGTATACTCGCCCCTGTATTGGGTTTGCTTTATTCTGTCTCTCTCTTCCCCACTCTGATGGTTTGCTTTCTCTCCTCTTTGGGTTTGCCTTTTCGCCCTGTTCTCAGTGGCCCGTTTCCGACACCTTGTCGTTGCCGTGCTACTCTCTTTCGAGGACTCATCTCGTGACCGTGTGAACACGTGGATCTCTACCGACTACTAATCAGCCTAACGCTCCGACGCTTGTCGTGGTGGTTTGACCTCGGGTTTACACCCGGCTTAGCTGTGTCATTCCCGGAGTGCTCCGTTCGCTGTGCTGCCCTGTCGAGGGGAAGATTCCGAACGTCTTCGTGAGCCTGCGCTTTTCCCGCCCAAGGCGTTGCTCCACACTGACTATCGTAAGAAAGCTTCGAAGCGCAGCATAACTAAGAACAAAGATGCTGCACGCGCGTTAGCGCGCAACCGTGAGCCTAGAGCGGAGAAACAAAAGCACAACAGGGAGAAGAAGGAAACCTTTGAAAAGAACAAACGAAGTAGAGAAGCGGAGCGAGTGGGAAAAGAGCGTCGAAAGATTGCCGCCGAGGTGCAGAACAGTGGACTGCTGCGAATATATGAACTGCTCTTGATGGCTATAAAATGTGCGCGGGTCTGTAGAGCGCGCCGGTTGCGCCCCGGTCTCTGCTTTGGTCGCTGACGCGACCTACGCTGCAGACTTTGTGCACGCCGCTCCGCGACCCGCGCAGAATGTTTACGAATCAGATATGTCCATTTCATTCCCTTCTCCGGATGCATGGCGGGCCAGCTTCTCCTCGTATCGCTGCCTTGGTTGCAAGGCAAACCCACGGCGATGAAATATCCAGTTGCAAAGCATGGCCGCAGTAGGGTAGGCTAGAGGGAAGAGGTGCTTCTCGAAGGGCCATTTGCCCAAGAATAAACGGTATCGGTTCTTTGCTTTTTGATATATCTGTTGTACAAACTGCGGTACATCCAGGAAGTGCTCTCGTTCCTTTTATACGGCACAACAAGTTCACCAGTTGCCGCAAACCCCATATCTGCCATGCCGTGTTGTCCTTGGGACAGAGATACGCTTCGGGGTGTCTGAAAACATTTGAAGAAGTGTACATGTTCCTATCGCTCTCTGCTCCGTTATCAGATATATCTACTCTAATAAACTTTCCAAACAGGTCGCAATAAACTAAGACAGCCCATGCATGGGCTTTTTTTTATCCATCATATGCACGTTCTTGGTCTGCGCTTTTGCCTGGTCGCCATCGCGGACTCTTGTTTCCATCTACAAACAAGACACACCTCGGAAACCCGATAATAAGCCCTTCTACCTGAGCCTTTTCTTGTTCATCCGGCCATTGTATAAACTTAGGAGTGTGTGAATCCAAACACTTATGTAAAGCGTATAGAACGTGTCGGAAGTAATTTGAAACTGTTCCAGGTGAAACCCCGAATTTATAGGCAATTCTTTCCACTCCTATACTGCTTTCGTTAGAACCCCCATACAAGTCAAGAAACATAAACAGCATTTCTTCTGTAGTTAGTCTGCGTCGGTGTGGAACACGTCCCTCTCCTATGTACTCGTATCTGACGTCAAATGGTTGCCGTAGTTCCTGTCTGACTAGTTCATGCAGATCGTCAAATTTGCTTCTACACATATGTATCGTTTTGTCAAACAACAAAACGTCTGGGTCTTGGTTGCGTATGCTGTTGTAAAGGTTGGCCGAAAATCGCTTAGCATAGGTAGCTTTTGAGCCCGAGATCGGATTGCCACGGCCAGGTCGGTGAGCAGCAGTACTACTCACCTCTTCATCGTTGGAGGAATGTAGGGTTGTGTTGAGCGACGCACCCTGTTGAATTAAAGTTTGCGTGTGCTGGGCGGTGTGCTTCATCTGCTCATGGAGCAAAAGTGGAAGCAATACTTCTTTGTCGAGCCCCATGCCTCTACGATCATGAAGATGGTGCTGAGTGGTGAGCTCTGGAGCATGGTGCTCCACACACTGAACGTCTATGAGAATAAGGGACACCGCTTACTTTGAAAATAAGAAACGTCCCGGAATCGCGGGCTTAGAACTAAGGAAAGAATTTCTTAATTAAAAAGGCCTATTAGACCTCCTGCTTTGTTGGGACCTAGCCGTGCAAAGCAAGAGTTATATACCTTTGTGCACCTGCGCCCTTGGAATGAGCTTCCTGACTACACAGACATTAGATTTAGATAACTAAACGTAATGCTAACGCACAATAAAGACTACGTCGTTCCAACTCATATTTACAGCATTAGCATAGCATGACTGCAACAATAAAATTCTTATCAGCAATTTATTACATAAACAGATACAACACTAAGTCTTTGCGTTGTTTTTCTATCTTTTAACCAAATCAAGCATTCTACCAACAGCAAATACTTCTTCCTTACCATGGATATACAAAACCTCCACAATCCTGAACAAATAGACAACGCACTGGAACTTTTGACCAAAATCGACCTCAATTACAACAATGACCTTCAAAAATACAACAAAACCAAAGACGTAGAAAATTTTGACGATGATGGGGAATCAGAAGCACCTTACTATGATTCATTTTATTGTAGAGGGCGTTCTAATACAATAATGAGCTTAACTGATTTCACTGACAAAGAGTTTCATAATATTTGTAATTGTTTCGAGCCAAACATAAGTGCTTCTGTCGTACAAATACCGATAAGTTGTGGGGTCCGCCTGGTGGAGGGAGCGCACGAGGGCTCAACCTAAAGGGGAAAAACACACAACCAATATGGTAGTAGGGCACCTGAAACCCGCAGGGGCAAACGGTGGGGCAACTAGTCTAGACCGTGTGGGTGTGCGGTAGTAGACGTCGACGCGCGGTAAAACCTGAATAGTAGTAGAATAGCAAGTGACCAAGATGGTATAGTTACTGCCCTAGTGGTGCCTGACTTTACAATACCCGAGGGGGAAGGCCAGGTGCACCGCAATATATACAAGGTGCACCGACGCCGATCTCCCGTGCGGGCATGACGTCATCGGCTGCACCCAAGACCTACTGTCATGGGCCAGCAATACTAAGCTATCCTAAACTATAAATTAGAAATTAAAACTTATAAAGTACAGAATACCAATTGGGTATAGTGCAGCCAGCAAGGCGCACCAGTAGGCCCACGTGGCATCAACCCATTGAGATCTCATTCTACTACAGACCCCCTTCCTACCCTGAGCTACGCCCTCTTGGCTCCTAGATCCTCTCACCAAGTTGGTTGCATCGCCTTACCAATTTGGTCCCTGTCGCAGCCTTCGTGCCATCTCGCGCCATGCGTCGTGCTCGCTCTGCGATACGGAGCGACCCTGTTCACCATTTGGGTCATTACCCACAGCGGCTTTTCCTTCCCAATTCGTGGTTTCGGGCGCGACGCGCGCCCGTTGTGCGCCTTCGAGGTTCGACTACCAGCCCGCGTCTGCATACACCTTAACGGATTTAGGGCATCGATCGCCTATTCCGCGTCGTCACACCCATTGAGGTACACGGCGCAGCTTTGCGCTCTTGTTCGTCATGTACCGTGCCGGATTTTGGCGCCCCCTTGGTTGCGGCTTGTCGCGCTGTACACTTCAGGTTCCGTCTCCGTCCCCTCGAGGCGCTGCCACTGACTCCTTCGAGGTTGTTCCACCGTTCTCCCTTCTGGTTACCTTCGTACCCCTTGCGGTTTGTCTATGCTGGTTCGCGGCGCCGTGGCTTCTCGTCCGACCGACAAAGTTGAATCCGTTTATGGTGACCCCTGATTCTTACCTGAACCACATGGGTAGCCCTGGTACCAGCGTGCGGGCTCGCACCCGTAGCAGTACACGGCGCTTGTCGGTTTCCCATGTTGGTCAGCCGGACGAGGTCACCCCAAGGGATGGCGCGCCATCGGCGACCAATGCCGATACCTTAATGGTTGAACCAGCATGGAGCCCCGAACGGGTGGAGGTTTTGAACATCAGCTCTAGTGATTCACCCATTGTGCACAAAAGCCATTTTGGTTCACCCCTGCGGTCGAATGCTCGCCGTCTCAACCTCTCCCTCGCGGTACTCATCACACCATGCCGGGGGCCGGCCCTTCGCGCTGTCGCGGAAGCGGCACTACCAAGTCTGGTTCGCGCGGTGCTGCGTTGTACCGCAATCGCATCCAAACAGGTTTTAGGAGCCAGTCGGTTCAGTCTTCTTCACATCAGCCTCAAGGGATTCACGAAGGGATCCGGGACCCGTATGGTCCGGAGCCCGAGATTCCTCGTGGTATTTCCTATTATGGTTTGGAGACGTTCACCATCTCCGACTGGAATGTTTCCCAACATGGTACCCTCTGGATCGATCCAAGAATGGTTCCGCAAGCGACGCTGTACCGTCAATACCGGCCAGTGGTGCCGGGGAACACATCGCTTCCCGGCGTTTTGCGATGTCCGACTCTGGATACCTACTTGGGTTCGTTTCGTTGGGACTGTGAGCCTCTTTGCTCGGTTTCGCAGACGCTTCACCGTCGAGATAAAAAATCTCAACCACGTCAGGGTCGGCTGGAGTGCTACGAAAGACTCTAGCGGCACACACCAATGAGGTATTTCATTCTTCCGCTGTATCCCAGCGACTTGCCGTACGTCGGTATCGAACCGGAGCTCCATTATTACCGACGTCTGTTGGTGAAGATCTGTCAATATGACTCTCTTCCACAGCAATACCTCGCGGCTTCTCCACATTTGGTGTGTTTTGACCGGCCGTACAATACCATCCATTGGGCCAACCGTCGTAGGTGGGGTGTGGATGCCGCCACCGAGGCTCGCATCCGCACCCGGTCCAGCTTCAACCGCGTCATGCATGGGTTCCACAATGTGGAGTTCTTCTCTCAACCTAATAAGGAAAGAACCTCCTGGTATGTAGCCCGATCTGAGTGGTGGAATGCCTATGAGGTTCCCATGTCACTTAGCGTCCCAACCCCACCGGTATTGGTCTATTTCGGGAGTTACATCACCCGTAACCACGATCGGTATTACCTTATTTGGTCGATTGCCTTCGCGGAGTGGGCCGTGCTGGTGGCCTTCCTGGCTCTGCAGGCTGCCCGTGATGGTATTATTGACTGGGACTGCCGTTCTCGCGAAGCCGGGATTTACCGTGACGGTGTTCAGCCTCCTGGTCGTATGTTCTTCATTCCCCCGAGGGTCATTCGCGACATCTGACAGTTCGGGCTCGGAACCATTGTGGCAGGTACGGATTACTCCATTGAGCAATTGGAGTCATTGCTTACCCAAGTGGAGAGTTTCTCGTGGGGACCCAAGCAGGGGTGGGAAGTTTTCGATCCCGTGTCCTGGAAGGTCGTGTTCCGCGCAGAGCAACGCTACCCCGGGGCACCGACCGATCAAAGGCCTCCAGGGAGTTCCGAACCATTTCCAACCGTGGTGGCATCGCCAGCAGCTACCTCCGTGGTCACTTCAGCGCCTACTCCCGCTCCGGAGGGACGCAACACGCCTGACCATATTGGTGTAACTCCTCTTCTTTCCAGTACCACAAGGTTTGATGGGCCTCCGCGGGCTATCCTCGGGGGTGTCATGGCTGCGGCTGCGGCGCCTGTCCCCTCTCAGGTGGACTCCCAGGCCATTTCAAGTTTAAGGGCTCGGGTCTGCCAAGCCTGCGTGGTGAACTTCCAGCGGGCGGGTCCTACCTCTGTGGTCGAAGCTCTTACCCTTCTGGAAAGCATCCTGCCTCGTCATGCACAGTACATGCGATCCTTTTCCCAAATTGGTGAGTTCCGGAACCGGTTCCAGGTCGAGCTCTACCAGATGACTACCAACCAGGTGGAAGGCCTAGCGACGGCCATGGCCCCGACGTCTACAAACCCTTCGGAGGATCTTCTACTTGGTGCTAGCCTGAACCCCGGCCCTCTAGCCGCTCCGCAGGCTCCTCTCCACACGGGGTCGTCGGTACCTCCGTCGGTTGCGCAGGCGAGCGCGCCACCTCCGATGGGTGCCGACGTAATGCCAGGCGTCAGCGTGCCTACTAGCACCCTCGTGGGTCATGGTAGCGCACCTATCCAGGCTCCAGGCCAGGCTCATCTCTTCCAGCCTTGGCCGGGAGCCCATCAGAACACCACTCCGGGTCGGGGATCTTCAGCTGGAGGCTCCTCGGGGCCTCATATTGCCACTCACCCATCTGGTTGATTCCTGTCTCCACTTCTGCATCCCTGTTGGTATTTATCTTTCAGGAAAGTTAAAAGTTATGCGTTTCCGTGTTAAGTTCCAATTTCCATCGAGGTGCATTGCGAGGCGAGGGAGGAAGCGCGAAAACAACTCCCCTTCCCCCTTTCTTAGACCAGCGTACAACGGTGGGTGAAAAGTAGTTCCTTGTAGGTAAATTGGTTCCATCCGGAGCTACATTTGCGTGCTCGTAGTATGGACTCCCCATGATGGTACGGCGCTTCGCCTCCGCGCGGCGCAGCGAGCGGTTTCGCCTTCCCGTGAGGTGAGGTGACGTGCCACGCACTCGCACGTGGCGGCCAGCAATGTATCGGGATGGTTCCGCATGGCCTCTTACCATGCATGGGCGCATGTGCGGTGTTTCACCCCGGAGGTTACTTGCAAGGCGAATCAAAATATTTGGCCTGGAAATTACCCCTCCATATGGTAGTGAAAACGCAGAAAACCCTTTTGGTCTGTATCGCGAGAACCGAGCGGTTTCAGAGGCTGAGAATGGCCCATTCCGGAGCGCGGCACGGTCAAAATACTTAGATTTTTTTACAATGCCGTTGCTCGCTCCCTACACACAATAGTATAAACCGAATCGGTTACTCCGCACGGCGCGCCCCGGACAGCGCGCGTAGACCTCGACAAATAAAAGATACAATTTGTTGAATGTTTCCACCGTTCGGGTTCGCGTGTGAAACGGCGCGCGTACAACGGTGCGTCCATCTTTAGCGCTACCGCTTCTTGGACGTACCCTCGCGGAATGCTTCTTCTGGTTGTACCTTCCTGGTAAGCGTTTGAACCGTGTTTGGTACTCGTAATTACAATGCTTTTCCCCCTTCCTAAGGGGACTGTATCACCTCAAGTTTTACCCATCATTCGGCATGTCCTCTCCCTTGCGGTTCTAGTAGCTTACCCTGAAGTTGTGTGGTATTGCTGACGGCGGCTCGGCGGTATCACCGTCAGCGCCCCAGCCATACCAGCGTACTGTGTACTTTAGACCTTCTGGGGTACGGCGGTGACCTACAAGGCGTTCCACTGGGAACTCATTAGAGACCTGAGATGGTATCCTTTCACCACTTTGGTTTAGATGAGCATCGGTACCACTAAGGGTAGGTGTTTTTTCTGAAGGAGCAACTGTAATCCCCGCAGGTGGTACGTAGTCTGGGTCGTCACCCTGTGCGTCATCATTAACCTCGACGGGTGTCCCTTCTTCCCGGGGCTGAGTCCTCCGGGCAACCGCTTGTGGGTCACGCGCGGATTCCCCGCGTTCCTTCCTGGACTGAACCGTCCGAGGTGCAACCATGATTCGGTCAATAGAGATCGTATTCTCTACACCATCTTGGTTCACCGTTACCGTGTGTTCGGTCGAACGAACTACCTTGAAAGGTCTCGATGATTTCGGAAGACGCTTGGAATTGATATCTCTATCAATTGCTTCATCATCGGCTTCATCACCCGGTCGTGGTTTAGCTCCCTTTGGAGGGTGGTCAATAAAGACATATTGACCCGGCGTAGCCGTTACCACTTGGGTTACCTTTCCGTCGTAGTCCTCCTTGTACCGCTTCTGGGATGCTGTGAGCTTGCTCGCAGTATACTTGAGAGCACGTGTCAACCTCAAAAGGGTATTCCGTTTGACCTGTGACGGTGTGAGCGCTCCGGATGCTTCTTGTCTTAATGGGTCCCCTTCAACAACAATACCTGGTGGGTGTCTTGACAGTATCACATCGAACGCGTGGTTTGCGTCGCTCGATGAACCTGAAGGTTATATGCGTACGTCAAAGGCTGCACGAGCTCGTCCCAACCATTTTGGTGTTCTTCCGTATAATGTCGCAGCCTAGATACCAGTGTTCGGTTAAAGCGCTCCACTTGCTCATTCGTTTGCGGATGATAGGCAGTAATGAAGTAGTGCTTAATACCCAAGAGGTTACAAACAGCTTCAAAGAACTTTGGAGCTAAGTTCGAACCATTGTCGGTAAGTAGATAAGGCGGTGCACCATACGGGTAGATCCAATTATTCAAGAACGCCACCGCGAGGGTCGTAGATTTCGTTTCCTTCAAGGGTATCGCTCGCGTAAGCTTCGAGAACCTGTCGGTGATTACGATGATGTAATAATACCCCCTTGTGGTTTTTGGTAATGGACCTAGAAGGTCTATTGCGACGAACTTGAGAGGACCCACTGCAGGGAATAACTTCAAGAATTTTCTGTGCTTACGGGGACCTCCACGGGTACGTACGCAAGATTCGCATTGACCTACAAAGGTATATATATATCGTTAGCCATATGGGGCCAGTAGTACCCTTGCCTCAAGGTGTAGTACATTCTTGTACCTCCAGCGTGTCCTGATAGCCTTGGGTAGTGGGCCAGATACAGCACCCGAGGGCGTAGCACCTTGGGCACTACTTTCTGAAGGGAACCATCAATAGGAGCTCGCCTCACCAGGAAACCATTTCGGTCGACGTCAACGTTCGAGTCTTTCATACCTACTTAGTCCATGAGAGAGCGGCAATAAACATCGTTTGCTTGCTCTCTCAGGAATTCCTCACGGGTAATCCGCATGACGTCCGTTTCCTCGAGGGCGAGTATTTCCCGAGCGATGGCGTCACTAAACCCCGTATCCTCTTCGGGTAAAGTCCAGTAACCTTCTAAGGTATCACTATAACCGTCAGGGTCTATAGATGGTAAAGCATGGGATATAATCCTCTACCGGCTCGGTATCCAAACCATGTGTGGTAATGCGAGACATCGCATCTGCTACATTGTGTTTGACACCCAGTCGGTACTGTACGTCGTACTAGAGCTCTGAAAGTTGTAACCGCCATTGGGCAAGTCTGCCTGATGCGTCGGCAAGGCCGAGTATCCATTGCAGGGCTTCAAGGTCCGTTCGAAGCGTAAACCTTTCACAATATAGGTAGAGACGGAGCATCAGCATGCTCCAGATCACAGCTAGACACTGCTTTTCGGTTGTTGTGAGATTCTTTCCTGCAGGGTGCAGAGCACGGCTCCAGTATCCTATAGGTAGTTTGTCGCCGTTTTCTTGCTCCTGCATGAGAAAACAACGAATTTGGGCATCCAAGACGTCGGTGTCCAATGTGTATCGCAGACCAGCTTTGGGTAATGCCAAGATGGGAGGTGTCAGGAGCGCCTGTTTCAGCGCCTCGAATGCATCCATTTCCTCATTGGTAAGACATTCAAACCTTGTAGGTTGGCCTTTCAGCAGCTTCCTGTTGAGGGGAGCCGCTATCTTGGCAAATCCCTTGATAAACCGGCGGTACACATTGCACAAACCTATAAAGGATCGGATTTCCTTCTGGAACGTGGGTTGGTTCGCCTCCTGCACGGCCCGGATATTCCGCGGCCTCACTTCTAACCTTCCAGGCCTGATGATATGACGAAGGTACTCTACCTCTTTGGTAAAGAATTTGCACCAGCGGAGCTTCAGTGGTACTCCACCTTCCCTCAAGAGGTTTAGAACTTCCCTAACATTGTGGAAGTGTTCTTCTACCGTTCGGGAATATATGATTACATCATCGATGTACACCAGAGCGGTTCTCCACTTCACCTTTGAAAAGATTATATCTAAAGCCCTCTGAAAGGTAGCCGGCGCATTTCGTAACCCAAAAGGCATACGCGTAAAGCGGAATAACCCAGTGTGGCAAGTAAACGTAGTTTTGTCCTTTTTTTCTTCCCTGATAGGTACCTGCCAATAACCACAATTAGCATCGAGCGTAGTAAAGATCTTGACGTTGCCCAACGATCTATACACTCGTCCATTCTAGATATTGGGTACGAATCCCTGATGGTCATACTATTCAGTCTTCTGTAGTCCACAGAGAACCGCATACGTGTATCATTCTTTTTTGTGACGAGAACCACAGGGCTGGCCCAGTCCGCATTTGCTGGTTCTATGACACCTTCACGGAGCATTCTCCCAACCCCATTGAGCTCAACCTCACAGGCTTCTGGACCTGCTCGGTAAGGCTGCTGGTAAATAGGTTTCCAGCCAGGCACCATATCAATACGGTGCTCTCTAGCCTCAATTTGGCCTAACCGGCCCGACCACATGGGTTCAAATTCTTCCAAGAGACTGAGGATCTGGTCTCGGAGAGCCTGGTTCTTCGCACCGATCTGGACTTCCTCTCTCCAATTCCGCACTGGGTCCAGTTCCATAGTGTTTTTCTGATCTCCAACCTTAAAGGTATTGGCGATCTTCTGTTCCAGTTTGGTGTTTGTCGATAGCCGGGGCGCATATGCAGGGTATGGCGCATCTGTTCCTCACCCTTCTTTAGAGGTGGCGACCTCGCCGAACCTATTAGGTGAGACCGTGAAAACCCTTGGGGTGCCGGCAATGCGATTCCAATAGTGGTATTCTTGGGTAACTTAACAATGTGATTGCTAAAGTTACTCAAGTACACCTTGAAGGATTGATTAGGGATGTTGTCGATAATCCCGTTTGCCATTAGGGCGAGATATCTCTCTGCTAACCTAGGATGGTTGTGTAGCATCACCAATTCTGGTATTGCGCATGAGACATCAATTACCATTTGGGTCATAGTCGGAATTGAAACCAATTTGGTGAGTCGTATCTTGTTCGAGACTATTTCGGTGGGTATATGGGACCTTGGCTTCTGACGCCAACCATTTTTGCTGTGCGTATTACCTAGTATGGCAATACGACCACCTTGACAGAAAGCGACCGTTCGGGACCCTGGCAAAATTGCCTTGACATGTCTGTCAATAAAGTTGGTCCCGAGGATACAGTCTGTCGCCAGACGATCCACCACAAAGACATTGAGCTTCACCTTCAAGGTTCCAAGTTGTACCACAGTTGTCAACATTCCTCTAAGGCGCAGTGGGCGATCGTTACTGTCCACCAGTGGGTTGATAGTCGGGGCAGGCCGAATGTTCCGCAAGAACGCATCGGGTATGACACCAGCGTTTAGCACATTCGGACCGGAGCCGGTATCGAGTACACACGCAACGGGAACCTGTAGGTAATTGAGAAAGCTTACTGAAGCATTAACTTTATAGTTATTGTACTTCATCAGACACACCACATTGGGTACATCCGATTCTTCTTTTTCCACCATTAAGGTTTCCCGTTCCGGTATCAACGGGCCTTCCAATTCACGGTTAGGGGTGGCCCCTACGCTAACCGTTCGGTGTTTTTCTGCTCCTCCTGAGCGGTACTGTCCTTCTCCAGGATTGGTGTTTCCTCGACGAGATGAACCTGGGATGGTGATGGTTGAGCTTGTACCCTCTTTCCAGATCCATATAGGTTACGGTGGTTCTACTGCCTGGCACTGATCAGATGTTCCCGCACCCCTGGGGGTATTTTGTCACATCTGTTAGCCAGGTGGTCTGGCGATAAACAGAGCCAGCAGACCAATCTACCTGTCTGTGGATCACGCATTACCATAGAGGTAGGTCGGGCAACCGGATTGGTCGGTGCCGTGGCATACGAAGATACTTGCGAACCACCCATTGAGGTTTGTTGAGTGCTCGCCGCACTTGGTGGCGACCCTACTGAAGCTGGTGGTACTGCCGATGACCAATTGCCAATGGAGGTGGCTCGTGACTGAGCCTGCGGCGCAGTCACGAGATGAACCGCCATCCCTGTCGGTACGCGAATGAGCGAATCACCCTCTGAGGTCGTGCTTTCTTCTAGCTCCAATACTGACCGTTTCGGTTTATCCTTTGAGGTATGGGACGCCGACGGCTTCTTTCCGTGACGGAGAGTGTCGCCTAGTCCCTGGGCATAACGGGCAAGCCCATTATAGTCCACCTTACGGTTGTTCGCCAGGTAGTTGCGTACCTGGGAACGGATCGCTTTGTCGACATTGTCGGCAAAGAGCGACTTTAACCTACTATTGGTAAAAACATTACCGCATCGGGTGGCCAGATTCCAAAGGCCCGACGAGAATTCCATTCCGGTCTGGCTAGAGCACTGGCGGTATGCCAGCACCTCAACGTAACCTTCTTGGATAACCTCATCGGTAGCGTAAGTTTCCAACGTGTAATTAACCACTTCTGGGTACGTCTCTAACATCTCTGTTCCCTCTTCGTCGACCGCCAGGGTATTTCCACGAAGCCTGCCTTGCCGCAAGTGGTAAGCTTGACCTTTAAGGTAAAACTGGAATAACCACATGGCAGCGCCTTCGGAAAAACCATTTTGGTCACATGCAATCTTGAACTTCCAGAAACCCAATTACCGCAATGGGATCATCACCTGTGAAGGTAGTATCACCCATCTGGAAGCTGAGCTTCTTATGGTGCTTGGTGATCTTCTGCGCAAACTCTTGGGTGTAAGCAGAGGATCGGTTTCTCAACCGATATGACTTATAATCAACCGCTTTGGTGAACAGATCGTTCAGCGGCTGACGCACCTCTAGGGTTGTATTGGTGTCCGAATCCGATTCGGACGACTCGTACCGTTTCTTCTTACCTTTACGGTTTCTCTTTGACGACTTCTTCGCCAACCTGTTCGGTTTCTTCTTGCGTCTACCTTTACGGTCATCATCCGACGATGAACCAGTATCGGTATCGGAGCTCGAGGAATCGGGGTCAGAGTCGTAGCCGCGATTCTTTCCGTTTTTCCTCCCCCTTTCTTTACCCTTGCGGTTTCTTCTTCGTCGCCTCTCTTCAGGGTAAGACGAATCGTCTTCAGGTCCACCAGTCTTGGTGTCCTTTCGAACGTTACCTCCAATGGGTGGCAAGTACACGTCTCGAGGGCCCATCTCTATATGGCCCTCTTGATCTTGCCTTAAACCTTGTAGGTACGCACTATCGGCCGGAATTGGCTTGATTGGTGCGGAAAAACCGGCAGGGGTCCCTTGTGGTATGCTAGTAACCATATTCACCCCAGGAGTTTTGGCTTCCGCCATTCCTTCAGAAACCCAAAGGTCTTGAACCACTCGGTAGATATGCTCCCGGGCACCCGTTAAGAGGTATGTTTCAACCAATTAAGGTATGCGTTGATAGAGCTCGTGCCTGACTCGATCAACCACCAAGCGGGTAACGGCGTCCATGTCTATTTGAGGTCATAGCTTCATTAATCGTAGCGGTAAAAAGAGCTTTCACTCGATCTTCCAATTTGGGCCAAAGGTCCTCAACCGTTGTCGGAAATTCCTTAGTAGGTTCAGGAGCCAACGGTGGCTGAGTGCCCGTATCCTTTGAGGTTCCGGCCCGAGGTTGCCGAAGCAGCTCCTCCAGATTATCCAGAATGGGTTTAGCGGCCGAATCCGCAGCAGAACCCTTGTGGCTAGGTGGGGCGCTAGAGCCACGACTAATTCTTTAAGGTCTTCCATAGTGACCAATAGTGGTATCCAATTGCTTCGCGAGGTTTTCTACGAAACCAAATAGGTGTGTGAACTTCCTGAATCCTTTCCAAAGTCTTCTGTTCACCAGTAAAGGTACGATTAATGTAGAGCAAACCCCAAAGAGGGTACGTGTCCACCAGGGTGTCCGAGTCCTGCTCCCACAAAAGGGCGAACTCAGAAGTAGAGCCCTCTGCCCGTGCGCGTGCCGCGTGGCAGCCGGGTGTAAACCGGAGACGGTACTGGAATAACCTGCAGAGGTAAAGAAGAGGGTGGGCCTAGAGAGGAATAACCGACGACGGGTCACGAGAGAACGAGTCCAGAAGTGGAGCGAAGGGTGCCGTAAGACGGTGTAGTGCTCCTACGGAGAACCACACGTTCGAAGCTACGGCCCGTGCCAACGGCGGGGACTGGGCCGATAGCGGAACGAGACACACACACACGTGTGTCCAAATATAACTCTATACAGAGGCGGAAGCGAGACCTGCACCAGGAAAACGATGAACTAAACAAAGATCCGGTACCTCGGTGAACGACAGCAAATACGACCTGATACTGGGGCAATTAGCAAAACGAGCCAGAAACTGGTAGTAAAGAACTTCCTTAGGGACCCTGAGGGGTGATTTTACCGAGACCAGTCGTGGTTACTCTCTTTAGAGGAGTCGTGAACCTACGTAGGCAGTAACAACCATGGCCCAGCCTTCGGGATGAAGACCACGTACTTCAAGAAGAAGATACGACTCAGGTGAGTTTTACTTAGTAGCTCCAGGGCGAGAGCGCCGAAGCATATATACTATCTACTGTATCTAGGGCTGCGCACTCCCACGGGGGCTCTACACGTGGACAACCCAGTGTCAGGGTGCCAAAGTATCGACCCAGCGGGTGTGACGCCAAATATTTGGACAAATATGCCACAAAGCCCTACTGTACACCTATTTCATAGGTTCTATCCCATATTCACCTAACAAGGTACGTTCCAATAATATTTCCAAATCCACCCGAAACGGGGTCCATATTCATAGTCTGACACGTCAGTGCCCAATGGGTAGAGCTCCGTTATGAGAAACTTCATCGTGCCGAAATCGGATTGCCATTGCTCCACATCTCCCCCTCCTTAGCCAAGGGTTCGCGCTTTGGTCTGCGGGAAGGCGCCGGCGACCGGTACGTAAATACTGATCTTCAGAATGGCGGACTCCGAAACTTCGGCAACACGTTCACAGCTTCCTGACCCAACGCGTGGTACACAACATCACTCTCCTCCGACTTTGCGGCAACAACCGTCATCTCCAACCTTCTCTCCTATAGCAGGCATGAACCCGTTCGCTACTAACCCGTTTGCGGGGAACGCTTCCTCAAGTGCCTCACAGGCGGCTTCGTCGGGTGCTGCTCCCTTCGAGCACTTTCCCTACTTAGGCTTTCAACAACTTCCTCCGCAGGCGTCATCTCAGTACCATCCGTCTCAAGCTATGGTGCCATCCCATCAACCCTCGGGGTATCAACAGTCTCCTTACCCAATGGCAGGCTCGTCCGGATACTTCGGCGGGTTTAACTCGATGCCTCTCCCCCAAGGGGGCTCTCACGCACAGCCCCAGTACCATCCATCTGGTTACCAGCCTCCTGGCTACTTCTCCCAACAGGGCGCTCAACCTGGACAATCCTCGCAAGATTACGATCCCGCAGCGCCTCCTCAGGCTCCCGATATCGATGCAGCGGCGTGGAACTCCGAGCAAGCGATGCCGTTAACGGTCAATGCCAGGGGCTGGATCAGCTTGGAAAGTCTCCGTTTCAGACGGCCCAGGCAACATGGCGATGTGTATTGCCGTGTACCGTGGTTCCATCCGACGGCCGTAGCCGACGAGGCTCTTATTGACTCGTATGCTGAGAACGGTTACCTCCCAGGTGGGCTCCATCGCGAAATAGTTCGGTCCAGAAGCTGGCGTCTCCGTGTGGCGATCGATCCCCTGCACCTGTTCTGTACTGGCAGTGATTCCCTTAGTCGTACTAGGGCACTGTGGGCTCGTGCTGCCTATGAAGGAGCTAGCCGTGTTCGATCGGAGCACTTGGTACCGTTGCGGTTCGACTTTGACGTGTCACATTTCCGAACTTTCGGCGAGAGGTCCTACGGGTACGCGTTAGCGGAGTTCAACGAATCTCCCCATAGGGCTGAAGTACCGAACGTGGTCGAGGGTTTGCTTCTCTGGAGTCGTCCCCTTCTTCGGGCAGAATTCCGATACTTTCGGCGATCATCCAACGACTTCTTGTGGAGTTTTGAGAGCCGTGTTCGGCTTGAGCGAAGCTTGCGGTCCCGTCGAGGGTTCCTGATTCCATATCCACACTTGGAGGCTGAGCGATTGCGCTATAACTCCCTGCAGGGGCGATACGCTGCTCTTCCCAGCTGGTGGTCGAATGTCGAGGTCCCGCGTGGGTGCTACGCCGAACTTCCTCCGTGCCTCTACTATGTAGGATGTAGAATGTTGAACGATCCCCGCTCTGGGTACTGGACGCTCTTCGCGGCGGAGTGGGCTGCCCGCGTGGCGGTACATCTCCTCTGGGATACGTACGATCATTACCGTCTCTGGTATCTCCCTCCGATGCTCCGATGGATGATCCGGCGACAGGATCTGTCTATACCCTTGGGGTCCGAATCCAACCAAGAAGAGGTTCATCTGCTCCTACGCTTCATCGAGGCCGTCGATTGGGACCGGATTCCGGTGCACTGGCAGCCAGAAGGTGGCCCTCGCGGCAACGACCGATCACCGGGTAGAATATCCACCCGCTCGGGGACCTTCGCGTACTACGATCCGTGGACACAGCAAATGATCTCCGAGGCTCATGCTAGAGCGATGGTGCAGGCCCCTAGGGCTATGCCGATTGGACACCCGACTGGGTTCGTGTTTTCCGACGACTATGGGCCTCCAGCGGATTGGGTCGATCCCTCCTTGGACCATGGTGATGGCGAGGTGGTGGACGACGACATTCCCCTTGTGGGTGTTTTGAGTACGGGCGCTGACGCGGCACAGGTTCCTGCGGAGGGCACTCAGGCTCCCGCGGGTTGGGGTCTTGCGACGCCGGCTCCCGGAACCAACACTGGTCACCAGTAGTCTGGGCCGGGTGCCTGAGGGTGTGTAGTTCTGTCGCTCAGATACGATAAACCCAATTAGGCCACAGCTTGGCATTACTTCTCTCCTTCTGTAGGATCTTTCTCGTGTTCGAGCTTCTTTCATACTTCCTTCCTTTTCCTTTTTTATTTCCTAACCAGCATGTACTTCATTTCCATTCGTGGCAACATCTTTCTAGATACTTCATTACTTCTTGCTTCTTAGTTCCGTTATACGGCGGTGAACCGACAATTCGGTGCGTTCTTTCTTTGTTCATACTGTACATAAGACCAACCTTGTGGGTGTCTTCGTCTTCTCTTCTTAGAGCTCCTCGCAACCTACCGCGTAGCGGCACACCATATTTACCACATGTTGGTGACAGTTCTATCCCACTTGGGCATTATCCAGAGTTGGGGGTAATGCGGACCGGGTTCTTCGGTGATAAGCGATGATCTTGGACCTCGGAAGGTGCTCAATTGGCTCCCAAGTGTCCTGCTCTGGGGGATAGCCGTACCAACGGACGCGATAGATTACTTTCCCGTCCTGGGCAACATCGTGCTTCACGATACGATCGACCACGAATTCCTGTGGGTATACCCCGACGTCTTCGGTTCCTTTGGTTGTTCCCGACATTGGGCTTTGCTTCCCTACGTAACCCGAACGGGTACACGCAAGTAACGACGGGTTTCCGGCTTCGGCGAGGTGGCAGTGTCTCGTTGACGAGAGCGCTAACCGTCACGACGGGGAGTGGCTAACTTCCGTTTTCGGCTGCCAATCTCCACGAAAGTGGCTTCTGGTGGAAGCTCTTCACTTCCGGAGTCCGGTGAACTAACCTCTTTTCCCAGCGGGCATCAACTTTAACTAAGGACGACGGTCCTGATCCAGGCGAAGTTGCTTCTCGACGCGGGAGAGCCGTTTCGACGGAGATACTGCGTTTGAACACTCCCTGTGCAGGGCGGCGGATTGGCCGGGCCACGGCGCTGTATTGCGTCGCGTGCGCGTGCACTGGACGAGTGCCGACCAATCGGAACAGTTTGCACTACTCCATGTGGCAGAGTGCCAGCCAATCCGGCGGCGTTGCACCCTGGGTGGGTATCTCCCGTGCACGGCGCCGTCCTACTGAGGGCTTCTGCGCCACACGGTGCTCCTGAGAAGGCTTCTCCGATGCTTTCCATCAACTTCCCTTCCTGAACCAGGCTCCACGACCTTATCCACAAGGTTTCTCCGCTTCAAAACACCTACTGTAGGTTCTTCCCATGGGGCTCATCGCCGCGCTGACCCATTGACGGGTCGGCGGAGACCGTGTTTTCGGTGCGTCTTGCCTTCTGCGCCTCTTGCGAGCGAGGCGTAGGAGTAGCCATGGACTTGGACCCTTGCCCACGAGGGTTCTCATCACTAACAGTGGTCTTCCCCATAGGGGTAACTTCGTCTTCATTACTGACATTCGCCTCGACCGAGGATCCCACACGCGTGTGCGTTAGCGGCGATATTCCCGATCCGGGCTCCTGTCTCTTTGAGAGCTCAAGCACGTCAGCCAATCCAGCAGATGCCGGAGCAGCCTGAGCGCGATTAAGTGAGTCCTCCCCCTCCTTAGGGTGCGATACGGCAGCTGATATTACCGTAGCCGGGGGTCGAACTCGAGTCGAGTGCGTAGGCGTAGCTCGAGAGGGTGGGCTATCCTTGACTAGCTCTGATACCTCAGGTAGTTCCGATAAACCCCTTTCCTGGTGCGGGAGAATCGACGGGCGGTTCGCGCTGTCCCTGTTTGATTCTGTTCCTTCCTTTGTGGCAGGTACTCCAGTTCCGGTTTCCGGTAGCGTTACCAATTCTTGGAGTGGGCTCGGTGCCCTGTAGACGCGATCGCGTGATATCCGTTCGTGTTGGTTATTAATTTCCAGCACGACGGTGTCTCCAGACATGGAAATAACCTTATAGGGTCCATCCGCAATCGGCGATAACTTGTGGCGGCGTTCGTTCTCCGGGTTGTAATACTCCTTACGGAGGAACACATAATCTCCTACCTGTAAGTTAGGTAACGGTCTCCGAATTCGGCTATCAAAGTTGCGCTTGTAGGCGAGCTGAGCCCTGTCCATAGACGCACGTGCTGCCGGTACCAGCTTGGTGAGCCATTTCTTCCACGCATCGCGGTACGAGCCCGGTGATGGGAACATATTTAGAGTTGGCTGCGCCTCGATGGCTAGAGGAGGTGGTCTCCTCGACAGTACCAGCTCAAATGGTGAAAGTCCCGTTACCCGATGAATCTGGGTGTTGTACGCATACTTGATAGCGTCCGTGAACTGATCCCACGTCTTGGGATGGTCTGCCACATAGGACCTCAAAGCACCAAGGATGGTTCGATTAAATCTCTCTACTTGCCCGTTCGCTTGGGGATGATAGGTCGTAGTGAATAAATTCCTAATATCCAGGATCCTACACACGTCTTGGAAGAACTTCGAGGTGAATTGAGAGCCGTTATCGGAAAGTAACTGTACCGGTGGGCCATACACAAAGACCCAGTGGGTAGCAAACGCTTGAGCCACAGCGGCTGCTGTGATCCGTTTGAGCGGCACTGTTCTAACCAATTTAGAGAACCTGTCGGTGATGACCAGTAGGTACTGATTCCCTCGAGAGGTCTTAATCAATTTTCCAAGAATGTCAATGGCCACGAACTCCAGCGGTGCCCGTGCGGGAAACAACGTTAACTCTTTCGAGTACTTTCTTAATTTAACGTCATTCTTGGCACAAGCCTGACAGGAGCGGCGGACTGCATAACAATCGAACGCCATTGCGGGCCAATAAAAGTCTCTTCTTAAGGTGAGATAAAGCTTCCTTCCTCCCGGGTGGGCTTCCAACTTCACATAGTGAGACAAGTGCAGTACGCGACTCTGTAAGGAGTGAGGTACAACCATTTGTGGGTTGGTTTCAACAGTTCGCACCAAGTAGCCTTGGTCATTCACCTGGAAAGGTATCCTATACCCACCGTTCAGACGGGCCCTAACCTGTATACAAAAGGGATCCATCTGCTGTTCCCGTATCATCTCCTCGGGTGAAATCGGTACAAATGTCCCGGTATCCGGTTTTACAGTCTGTGTGGCGAGGATATCGCCACACACATCATCCGATAAGATTTATGTCTTCCCCTCATCGAGGTCACCAACCATAAAACATGGTATCTCTTCCGTGTCCTCGGTGGGTTCAGCTTCTGCTGCAGTGCCCAAACGGGATAGAGCGTCTGCCTGCAAGTTCAAGGAGCCTTTCTTGTACACTACTTCAAAGTCAAATTCCGAGAGTCGGAGTCTCCATCTCATCAGTCGTCCCGACGGTTCGGTAATTTTCCATGAGCCAGCGTAGGCAAGAATGGTCCGTGTGTACCCGAAAGTGGGGTTCCCATCAAGTATGGTCTCAACGTTGCGAGAGCCCATACAACGGCAAGGCATTCCTTCTCCGAAACGGAGTAATTCCGTTCGTGCACATTCAGTGATCTCGACCAATACCCAATAGAGTGACGTTTGCCAGACTCTTCCACCTGGAACAACGCACAACCAACTTGGTTCGCACTCGCATCAGTGTCCACCTCGTAGGGTAAGCCGGGTTTCGGCAGGGCCAAGACTGGTGGCGACGTTACAGCTTTAATTAGTGCCGCAAATGCGGACGCTTCCGCATCGCCAAAGAGTTCCAATTCCACTAGTCTTCCTTTCATCAGGAGTTTGTTCAACGGCGAAGCGATATCCAAAAAGTTCGGCACGAAACGACGGTAAACGTTACACAGGCCTAAGAAGGATCGAAGCTCAGTTTGAGTTCTTGGGTGTTTCGCCTCTTTCAAGGATTTTACCCGCACCTCGTCAATTGAGAGCTTACCTGGGCGAATAATATGCCCAAGGTACTTAACCGATTCGGTGAAAAACTCACACTTCTTAGCTTCAAGGTGATCCCTGCGTCCCGTAAAACGGTCATAACTTCCAGCACATGGGTGAGATGGTCCTCCATGTTATTGGAAAAGACAACGACGTCGTCCAAGTATACCAAACAAGTGGTCCACTTGAACCTAGTCAGGAGGATATCAACCGCTCGCTGAAACGTTGCGGGGGCATTCGTTAACCCAAAGGGCATTCTCCGAAAACGATACAGGCCTTGATGGCACACGAAGGCCGTTTTATCCTTATCTTCTTCCCTTATGGGCACTTTCCAGTATCCCCAATTGGCATCTAAAGTGGTAAACACTTTCGCGCTCCCTAGAGAATCGATATATTCGTCCATCCGGGGAATCGGGTATACGTCTTTCACTGTAACCGCATTTAACTTTCGGTAATCGATACAAAATCTCCAGGATCCATCTGGCTTCGGTACCAAAACAACTGGTGACGCCCAAGGGGATTGAGCGGGCTCAATAACGCCGGCTCGGAGCATCTTCTCGACTCGAGCTTTTTCCTCTTCTCGGGCCTTCGGTCCTGCCCTGTAAGGGTGTTGCGCAATGGGCCGAGTGTTCGGAAGTAGATCTATGCAATGTTCTGTGACTCCAATTGTTCCGAGAGTACCATCCCACATGGGCGTAAACTCGCGAAGCATATGGCGTAGCTTCTCCCGATGGGACTCCGGTACGTGCTCCAAATTGAGCTTCATTAACTCCTCAACAGGGTTCGTCTGTTCAGTGCCAGGTGTCAACGGCTTAACCTCAAAAGGTGCTGGGGAGTCTGAACCCGAGTTCTTCTGGGTATCATCCGTATCGGCTTCAAGTGACTCATTCCGTAATTCGGCGAATTTGGCGGCCTCCTCCCCCTCCTTAGGGTCAGACACACCGAGCACGGTTCCAATCGGAATCTTCGTGGGTATCACTGCAGCGGGGTGCGGTAGTACCGTGCCAATTACTTGGTTCTTTGTTAACCACTGTTTGGCTTTGCCAAGATTGGCAACGAGGACCTTAAAGGCTTCATCCAGTTGAATCGTTACAACTCCATTAGCCAAAGCAATCTGGCGCTCTTCATATAGTGCCGGTAACGGCTGCACTGTGTGTAGACCAAACTGCTTGGTGACGACTTCGACCCACACCTGGGACTCCGGCGGAAGTTGCACCGATTTGAGCACGTGCAACTTCGTTGATGCCATTGTGCCTTTGGTAGGCTGATTTGCAACCGGGAGCGGTACGTGTTTCCGCGTAGCGGCTCGCAGAGGTCTCCGGACAATCGGAATTATTGAACCGTCTTCCATTTCCACGGTACGCTTCCGAGGACGGATATTTTCCACAAACCTGTCACAGAAATCACAACCCAGTATAACTGGTGCGGCTAGCGAATCGCAAACGACGAAATCTACCTTCACGAGGTGCCTTCCTAATCTCACCAGGAGCGAAACGTAACCAGCCGTACTAATCGGCTTGTTGTTGGCATCCGAAATATCCATTGATGGACCGTAACGAACACGTTCCTGAAGAGCAGACGATATCAGTTTCCTGTGAATAAGGTTAGGAGCGGCGCCTGTATCTAGGACCGACAACTGACGAACCATAAAATGTTCTGAAAGGCCGAGATCGGCGTAAACTTTATAGTTCCGCTTGGCCATAACCAGGATTCTATCCGAGAGACGGGGATTACGGGCCCGTATCCACGGTCGACAAAGAACACAAAAGTGTTCCGAATCCACGTCGGTGGCTGCTATTTTCCTTGATAGGATCGTAACAGTCAGGGAGCGAAGCGGAGGCGCCTCGGGCGTCTTCTGCTTCGACTTGGAAGACGCCCCTCCCGTCGGGGAGACTCCCATATTTAGTTTTTCGGAGCCGGAACCGCCTGATGCGGGCGATTTCCCTCCGCGGGACCTACCTGATTCCCGTATACCGGTTCGCGACGGTGAGCCTGAAGGTTAGTCTGCGCGAAGGCAGGCTTACCATGCATGGTTCCAGCAGCTCTCTGAAGGGCCAACGAATGCTTAGCGCCTTCATAGGATGTTCTGGGGACCCGTGCCTGTCCCTCGGGCGTCAGAGACTCGAACTGAGTGACGATTTTCAACCTATCCCGTGCCGGGACCGTGCACTGCGGTGAAATATGACCAAAGTCATAACATTCGTAGCAGATCACTGCGATTGAACCATCGGTGGGACGTGCTATAACACGACCCTGCTGGGTGCTATCCCTCCATCCTGGGCGAGTTGTCCTTATCATGCGACCTCCATAGGGTATCGATGCTGCCGGAACTCGGCGGTCCTGACCATACAGGGCCGGATCGCACTCCGTAGACGGCACCGTGGTTGACGGCAATTCCGAGGTGGCAATTGAAGTGCCGACAGAACTCGGATTACTACCTATGGGGTGCACATTATCCATGTCCATACTGGCTTCATTCGCATATGAAAGGGCCAGAGAAGAGTCAGAATTGTTGGCAAACAGTACCTTACGAGGCTTCGACTTGGAGGGACGCCGAGCTCGGAGCGTATCCCCTTCAGCCTGGGCGTACTGTACCAATTCCAAATAGTTTATCTTCCGATTCTCCTCCCGATAACGGGCTACAAGTGCCCGAATCGCGGGATTTAACCCATCGACAAACATCGCACATCTCTCCTGTGACGGATGAACATTACCACAGCGGTGGAAAGCCTTATTCAGGCGCGTTGAATAAGCCGTTTCCGTTTCTTCCGGACGTTGTTTCAGTTCCCTCAGGGCCGACGTAGCCTGCTGAATGGCATGACCAGTAGCGTATGACCTTAAGAGGTAATGAACCGCTTCGGGCCAACAAGTAACGCCGCCTTCCGAGGCTTTTGACGATCCAAGGACGGAATTAAACTGGTCTTCAGCCTGACCTTTCAGGTAATAGGGGAGGGCAACGTACGCCTGTCCCTCCGTCATTCCGAGAATATCGGCTTCATGAACGAACCTAGAGAAGAAATCCAGCACCCGGATGGGGTCTTCTCCTGTAAACTGGCGATTCTTGAGTGTCACGCTGAGCTTACGGATGTGCGCCCTCACCTTTTCGGTACTTTTAGAGGTTCTCTTCCCTTCGGACTTCTGTAACCGATAGTAACGGTACGATAACAACTTCCGATAAAGCGGATTCGTAGGCTTCAACTCCTTAAGACCAGGACACTTAGTTCCCTTCTCCTGGGTACGAATTGCACCTTGAGAGGTAAACGTGGCCCTTGAACGGGACGATTGAGAATGTCGACGACGTCGTTGACGACTACCTTCCGAGGCAGCGGACGATGACGACGATGACGAGCTGTCCGAGCTGTCAGAGTCAGGGTCAGAGTCAGACGAATCCACGTGGTGGCGAAACTCTTTTGAGGACTTGCGATGGCTCTTCTTGTCAGAGTGATGAACAAAATCTTTCGGAACAGACTTCTCCCGTAGGGGGGCTTCTGCTTCTTCATCCATCCTAATAATGGCTTCGAGGGTACCCAGACGGGCGTGAATTCGATCCGTTGTGGCACGGAACTCTTCCAATGTCCGATAATAGCCATCCACGAAACCCTGTGGGGAACCAAAGCACTCCATAATTGAGTTCATTTCCTGTCTCAGGAGCTGGATTTCTCCCGACACATCTCTCATTTGAGCGTCTTTCACTTCCTCGCGAAGCGATTCGACCTCCTTTTTGAGTGCAGCTTGAGAGCTAGCTCTCACCGCGCTCTGGGCCTCAAGCAGGCGAACTTGAGTATCCAATTCGGATAATACTGCGTCACTTGCCGCAGCAGCGGATAAGGGTCCTTCCAGAGGAACGGAATCGGGCCCGGCCACTGGGGCATCAGACGTCTTCGACGGTTGCTTCCGGCTCCCGGAGCTCTTCTCTTTCACCGGTAGCGGTTCGGGAACTGACCGCTCTTGCGGGGGTAAACCAGAACCGACCGATCGGGCCTTGGACGGACTTGGCCGTTTTCCGGATCCCATTTCAGTGACAGAAACAAACCCAAGCGGGGAAACAACTTCAAGCTTCTAGTTTCGAACTCTTATGAGTACTACTTCAATTAAACTTCCTTTTTAGGCTCTAGTCCACTAGACTCTTCTAAGTCGGGAGACCAGAATGTAGAGCAAACCCCAAAGAGGGTACGTGTCCACCAGGGTGTCCGAGTCCTGCTCCCACAAAAGGGCGAACTCAGAAGTAGAGCCCTCTGCCCGTGCGCGTGCCGCGTGGCAGCCGGATGAAAACCGGAGACGGTACTGGAATAACCTGCAGAGGTAAAGAAGAGGGTGGGCCTAGAGAGGAATAACCGACGACGGGTCACGAGAGAACGAGTCCAGAAGTGGAGCGAAGGGTGCCGTAAGACGGTTTAGTGCTCCTACGGAGAACCACACGAGCGAAGCTACGGCCCGTGCCAACGGCGGGGACTGGGCCGATAGCGGAACGACACACACATACACGTGTGTCCAAATATAACTCTATACAGAGGCGGAAGCGAGACCTGCACCAGGAAAACGATGAACTAAACAAAGATCCGGTACCTCGGTGAACGACAGCAAATACGACCTGATACTGGGGCAATTAGCGAAACGAGCCAGAAACTGGTAGTAAAGAACTTCCTTAGGGACCCTGAGGGGTGATTGTACCGAGACCAGTCGTGGTTGCTCTCCTTAGAGGAGTCGTGAACCTACGTAGGCAGTAACAACCATGGCCCAGCCTTCGGGATGAAGACCACGTACTTCAAGAAGAAGATACGACTCAGGTGAGTTTTACTTAGTGGCTCCAGGGCGAGATCGCCCGAGCATATATACTATCTACTGTATCTAGGGCTGCGCACTCCCACGAGGGCTCTACACGTGGACAACCCAATATGCAACAGATGTATTATTCCATCAATCACATCGACCAAGTGGTAACATGCAGGAAGCTGAAAAATATTTTAGCGGAAAACATAAACTCTATGGATATAGGACAGAAGTTTCGGTTTTACCTAATGGAATAGCAGTCAATTTTTCTGAGCACTACCCGAGGTCGAAGGCTGACAAGGAAGTACTGGTAGAAAATATATCATTTCATGAGAAAGCACTTAGTAAGAAAGAGGAAGAGAAAACGAAGTATGCTGATGTGGGAGAATTAATTGAAGAACATGAACACTCTTGGGCTGTTGTATTAGAGAAAGGGTACCAACGTATTACTGAAAATTTGCGTGGTAATCACCAATCAAAAAAATCCGCAGCATGGATTTTTATCTGTGGCGGAACGCAACCGCAATCGAAAAATTGCAACTGATAGAATAATTGTTGAAACTTATTTTGGATGGATGACTAGTTTATAAACTTTGTTTGGTAAGATGTATCGCTGGAGTGAGGAGAACTACGATACTTTTTTCTCGTTTGCTTTGGCGTTGACAAACATACATATTAAGTGGAACCCTTTAAGGGCCGAAGATGGAGAGCGCTATAGTCAATTGGTGAACAGGTTCACAACTAGCGATCTAGCGTACTAAACTAGCATTCCGAGAATACCGACGTTGCATTTTATTGTTGAATCTCTCAGTTCTAAGCGCGAGGAGGCGCAAAAACGCTATAGAGAGAAGAAAAGGCGTCGCCTTGATACAAAATTTGGCCATGTAGATGTGGAAGAGGAGACAGTTGAGCCGTAAAGGTTTTAGGGATTTTCTATCGTATTGCGTAGTTCGTTGATCTTTGCTGTGCTATCTTTTATTTGGGAGTTAATTAGAGACCTCATTGCTATCTGAGTAAAAATGCTGTTTGCAACTAGCTACCTTATTCACCCGTTGTATCAGTATTGAAACAGTAAATGCGCACAAGCAAGCTTCTGCGCATTTATTGGTTAACACCTTACAAGATTTATTGAACAGGTGTCCTCCTATTGAAACAAAGGATAATTCTACTTTGGAGGTCATCTTTGAAAAACTCGTGAGTTTTCCGTTTCTTTTTAGTAAACTTTCTGGCAAAGAAGCTCCCGGTTCACCTCCAACACAAAAATTCCAAGCGCCTCTATACCTCTAAACAAGTTCCCTTGCGCTCCAGTAGACTTCCTATGGGAAACAACCACCACCACCACGCAAACCAAACCAGCGCTGCAGGCGCATTTTGTGATGGACAGACTTCAGATGTAGTGTCCTTCTTCGTCCGAAACCCTCTCCCAGATTGATATCTCGCTCTCCTCTGCCATCAAAAACTTCTGTAGTTGCCTCACTGAAGCACAGTGTACTCCATACGCATGAACGAAACCTGGCATGCATAGAACCACAGCTCTCATCAACACTGCAGCAGTTCTTTTCAACATCTTTAAATCTCCCATTCTTCCTTCCATATATATTCAACACTTGCGTTAACCATAACAGAACCATTTCCAAAATTCAAACATTATGCGTACGTCTCTAGAACGTGTGACATCCTCTGCACCATAGGACCCACGGACACAGCTTTGTAGCACCTCCAAGCTTATAAAAGCGGTAGACATCTTCGAGTTTCACCAACATCAATCGAAAACATCCATCATCCCCACAACCGCCAACCAGAACCTTCACACAGCTTATTCAACCACCATCATGAGCCGTATTCCTGCCTCGGCTGGTAACATTGTGCTCTGCCTCCAGTGAAGGCAGCGCTTTATTGGTCCAGACAGGCGTTATCGCCGAGGTAAGAAGCTCGTACGACCCAAATTCTCATTCCGCAAAAAAGCAGCCCGGGTAGAAGTTCCACAAAGTACACTTTGGTACCGATACAATCACAAGGACAAAACCAAGCCGGCAATTACCTTCGGCAGATCGCTAACGCTGACGGAAGAAGAACGTATCTGCACACTTCTTAAACGCTACGCGTTCTAGATGAAACCACTCAACCGGAAAGACCTTAGAGATGCCGTGCAAATAATAGTTCATGACCTGCCTGCCTGGAGACGCAGTCGTATACGCTTTCCGAATTCAATAACTGGTGATAAATTCTGTCGCGCTTTTGAAAAACGCCACTCCGATAAGATAACTTACAGCGCAATCTGCTGGGAAGATGCCGTACGCTATCGTGCAACCAAGAGAAGATGTTTAACAACCCACTTCGCTCGTATTGAGCATATAATACAAGAGCATGACATTGATGCTAAGCGCATCGTCAACGTAGATGAAACTGGCGTGTAGGCATGGAACGAGCGCAATGCATAGAAAAAGAAGTCATATTCGCTCCGCGGTACAAAGCCCTCTGTTCCTGATGCATCGTTTAAAAATGTAGACAGAATCTCCATCTCGGCTTCGGTTTTCGGTAATGTTGATCATGGTAGGCCCCTGTTCGTATTTCAAGGGAATCGCATACGAGTTTGGACAATCACACTCTTGCAAAACGGTGAGGAGAGGTCGGAATGTATTGCTGATATGTTGCCCTGAAATTCACTTATCCATACGAAGAACGACGTAGCCTCAATCGACTCCTGGAACTTCTTGGACTGGTCGAATTACTTCATCAGGGGCACTGAAGATCTGCGCGTCAACGGGCTGAAAATGCTTCTCATCTACGACGGTTATCGCTCTCACTCATCCATTCGGGTGTTGGAAAAATCTCAGTTGAATAATGTCATAACCTACTCTCTGCCGACGCATACCAGTGGCACCACCCAACCATTGGATGTCACCGTGTTCCCTGCGTTCAAGAACAGATTCCGAACCCTCGCACAGTCAGTATCCAAAGGTGTAGGAGTAGATCGAGTTCTTGATGAGTTTGATGTGTGCAAGCTGCTGACCACCGCATACGAAGATTTTTTACGTCGAACAACATCAAAGGGGGATTTCGTGCAACCGGAATTTGCCCGCTAGACGAATATCGGCTTTTCGCCCAGGCTCGTCCGTACAGCATTGAAGACCCTACTCATGTTGCTTCGGTAGAAGATATAATCAAGATGTTAGATGAGCATCGCAAGGTCAGCAGCTCGGAAATTCTCGGAGAAGTGAAGCTTACGAAATCCGGATTCCTCGACACATCTTTAGGAGCAGTTGTTACTTCTGCTAGAGAAATCCAGTTGTTGAAACAGCAGGAAGAGAAGCGCAAAAACGAACGAGAGAAGCGACGGGCGCAGGGGCTTTAAGCGTCAGTAAGAGATTCTAAAGTGCATATAGCGAGGCGAGAGTGGCGAGGAAAGTTTGAAGAGAGCCGCGCAGAGTATCGAGCAACGCGCTACGACGAGCCCGTTGTTCTTGTTCGTAAATTGCGAGAAAGAGCAGCTTTGGCACAAGTAAAGTTTGCGACCGCTCACAACGAGCGAGTCGCAAGGTTAGGGTTGCAGGGGTTTCATTTGGGAGACTGAGAGGACGCAAAGGTCGATGCAAGCGAAATATGGTTGGTTCCACTGAGAAATAAAGATTGATTTGCTTACAAAACTGTTCAACACGAAATCAGATCTGGGCGTTTTTGCGTTCACTGTGCAACACGTTCTTTTCCGCATCAATCTTTGTCAGTCGTCACTGTTGCACCAACTGCGTTTTGGTCTGTATATCACGGACGTGTAGCCTGCATTTAGAACATCAACAATAGACCTGAGGGCATAAGAGACCGGTTGCGAACTCGTTCTTTCAAACTCAATTTCTTAGGACACCCCTCAGTACCTTACTTGGGCTGGTATTGTGGTGCAGTCTTTTCTTCAAGACAACATGAAGCACAGAGCTTTATTTTAAAAATCAATCTAGCGCAATAGGAGCTAAAATCTTGAGTTTCAAGGGTGTGAACAATAAAGACAGGCGTACCTCTTTTATTTTTCTCGTGTCCGTCCTCCAGACACGCCTGCCCTGCCGACTGCTACTTATGCTGGTCCGCGGCAGGCGCGATAGAGGATAAACGGACAGCGTTCCACCAATTTTGAAGGGGATGTCAAAAAACCATACTGTACCCCCAAAACCCAGTCGCCCCAAAAATTAGGGTATAATTTAGACGCACCCAACCCACCCTTTACCACTTTCGTTGCCGCCGCCGTACTCAGCTCACGGGTGCAGCGATGCCTACGGCTACAGCATCACTTGCCGTCGCCTTTTGCGGCTACAGCCCCCCCCCGCCGCCATTTGTTACAACCGCACTGACTTTCTGCGCCGCAGTTGTTACCGCTACTAACGCTTTCACCAAACCCTCTAATGTCACCTCCGTCATAACGTTACAAATTCACTGTCGCCGAAGCCGTCCTTTCCGCCCTTGTTCCCGCCGCCGCTCGAGCTACATACTAGCAGTCTTCTTAATGCGTTTACTGGCTTCAAAATAGCTGTTGTTGTCACCGTCCTCCCCGCCGTCGCCGCCCCCGTCTACTTCCGCTACAAATGCGCTGCAGCTCCCGCTCTCGACCCCGTTACACAATCGCCGTTGTTCTGGCTGTCGCCGCCGCTAGAAGTCCGTCGTCGGACGGACCGTCGCCATCGCTACACACTCTCCGACGCCTCTGCTACAGAAAGGCAGTCGTTGGCGATGAAGGGGCTACACAAGCTTGAAATCAGCTACTCGTCGTCGCCTCTGCCGACACTGAAGACGTCGCCTCCGCTACACACTCGCCATCCTCTCCACCGTTCTCGCCGCCGTCGCTTTCTCTGCCCACTTGGCGTTGCCGCCCCTAGATGCTCGCCGTCGCCTCCATTGTTCGCGACGGCGTCCTTGCCGCTATCGCCACCGCCTTTGCCAGCGCTATACATTCGCTGTCACTATACAGGCGCAGTCGCCACCGCTACGAGCTGGACGTCGCCGCATCTACATATTGACCATATGTATAGCGCCATCAACGCAGCTACGCACTCGTCGGCGCTACACACTAACCGTAGCCGGTGCTGCACGCTGGCCGGTGCCACAGCCGTCACCGACGCTATACACTCGCCGTCGCTGCATAGTTGCATTTGTCGCCACTACACACTGGTCGTCACCCCGACTACACCCTGGCCGTCACTGTAGCCTTCGCCTCTGCTACACACGCCTGGACCTGGCGCTCTTGGCACCGCTGCCGCTACACAATGGCATCCCCGCAGGCGTCGCCTCTGCTACACACGCCTAGACCTGGCGCTCTTGCCATCGCTGCTGCTACACAATGGCATCGCCGCAGCCGTCGCGCCCGCTACTCATTCCACGTCGCCGCCTCTACACCCCCGTAGTCGCCGTCGTTTGGGCGCCACCACACACGCTTGTACTGGGCGTCGCGGCGACGAACGCTTTGATCCGGCGATGCAGCTACCGTCGCTTTGATTGAAGCCACACCCGTTGCCGTCACCGTGCCATGTAGTACAATGAGACCCCATTGGGTTGGTGGCACGTGGGCCTACTTATGCGCCTTGCTGGGTGCACCTCACCCAATTGGAATTCTCTATTTTATAATTTATAATTTCTAATTTAGTGTAGCTTAACATTGCTGGCCCATGACAGGAGGTCATGGGCGCAGCCGATGACGACATGCCGCATGGGATTTCAGCGTCCTTGCACCTTACATATATTATGGTGCACCTAATCTTCCCCCTCGTGTATTTTAAAGTCAGGCACCATTGGGGCAGTAACTATACAATCTAGTTCACTTGCTACTCTATTACTATTTAGATTCAACCGCGCGTCGACGTCTACTACCGTACACCTACATGGTCTAGACTAGTTGCCACGGCGTTTGCCCCTGCGGGTTTCAAATGGCCTACTACCTATTGGTTGCGTGTTTTTTTCTTTAAGGTTGAGCCCTTACACGCTCCCTTTACCAGGCGGACCCCATCCCTTAACGGTATTTGTACGACACGCCACTCAATGCATCACAGCAACTCCGCGAGGTACGCCCCAATTCGGCAAGCCCGTCCGTCGCCGCCGAGGCCAGACCCCCCGCAGCCGACGTTGCACTCACCGCTGTCGTCCCTACACCCGCCGCCTCCTCCTTCTGCCGCAGTGAAATCCCCCGTCAGCGGCGCGCACCCTGTTATCGTTGCCGCGCGTCGCTAACGGCCCCGCAATTGAAGCTACTCCTCATCCGCCGCCTATGGAAATGTTGTTAATTCGTTCCAGAGAATTGTCTTTCCGATCGGAAGGGCTAAGGACCATGCTTAGCAGGACAAACTAACAGTACGGCTCTCATTTTCTACATCACCCCCACCATCACTGCCTGCTAATACTTCCTCGTCTATGTCATTCTCCCCTTCCTCTTCGTCTTCACTGCATGCGACTCTACGCATAGCGTATGAAAGAGGTTGGACCTTGTGCTTCGTGATCCAGCACTTTACAAAGTGGTTAAAGCGCTCACGGTAGTTGATGTTTTTTTGGCAATCAGAACAGGCACACTTTTCCTTCTTCCGTACTAGGACCTCGTTTTTGGGATCATCAATTCGATTACGAAGAATTCGACCAAGAATCTCCTTTGGCGTTTTACGGGAAACAAAAGCGCCACGGGACTCTTTACAGGCTTTTGTGTCGAGGTGATTGATATGCTCCTTTTGACTTGCAAAGCCAAGTTCGCCACCTCCGCCGCAATGGACGCACTTTGTGCTGCATTTTGGACCTATATGTTTCTATTTTCCTACCTTGACCAGCTTATTACACCCGCATTGGCAATTAATAGCTACAATGTAGCGCTTTGACGTGATACCTTTCCCCCAATGTGTTCCCACATCGTTTGTACCATCATAGCTTACCTTAACCTTTCCATGATGGAGGGTACCAGCAGCACGCAGAGCAGCCTGTTTATTTCGGTTCCTGGCTATCTCAGTTCCTCTCTGAGGCCTACTGGAAGATGGTGCTTGCGCGCGTCGCGGCTCCCGAGATGGGACAGAAACAGCGGGTTTTGTAGCACCAGAGTCTTGAAGACGGGGGCGCTGAGATGGAGCCTGGCGTGAGGAGGAACCTGCGCCACCGGGGCTTGTGGCATGAGACGCACGGGGGGCGGGAGGCGGAGAAGTCTGTGGGGCGGGGGTGATTTCATCGATTTCGTCATCTCTGTGCACGGAACAAGAGAATCGAGGCCCATCATCGGTCCGTCCGGGGGCCGGAGCGCTCCAGGGGATTTGATAGTTCCGTGTGTTCGTCGGGTGGTGGACATTTGAAAGGGTAGCCAAGGGCCCTCCATGGGCTTGTCAAAGCGGTGTGCGCGAAGCGCTGGGAGGACAACCAATGGCTCCGGTCCCCTGAGTCCGGGGTTTAGAGAGCTAAATACCGTCAACGGGCGAAGACAGAGTAGAAATTGGAGGAGTACTTGCATCCACGGTGTTGTCAGTTGTTTGGGTGAAACACCTCCTTGGGGACTTCTTTTCGACCGTTTTCCTCTGCTTCCTCGGAACTGACATTCGGGCCGTGCCGGCCAAACGCGACCGTTTCCACGATACCCCCGCCGGAGGGTGGCTTCCGCGTTTTCAATTTGGCGCGCAGTGGCGCGTCGCTTCCTTTCGCTCATGATGATCTTGGTAAGCGAGGAGGATGCAGACCCTGGGTTGGAGCTCACGATGATACAGATATGAGCAGAGAAATTCTTCGCAGTCTCAAACACCGCCGACTAGGTTATGCTGAAGGATATAAAGTACGATTCAAATTTCTGTTACCGTGAAAACTTCTACAATATTACGCTTTGAACCAAATCAAAACAAAATTTTCATATTTCTATTACTATGTTACAGAATTAGATTACAGCGAAGAAGGGGTATTTCCCAATAGATTACCAACCTCTACAGTGGTTGGAGTTGAATATGGTAGGCAGTGCTGTGCTCATATGGATTTTATACTTTTGAACATCTGACGACAATTGTTATGTATATTTCTAAAACACCATATAAACATCAATAGTACTTGAAGATATGAAAATATTCCATAAAAGTTAAAGAGATGGCAGAGCGTGATACTTCATTATGAACAACATATGTATGACTATCCTAATCGTTCTCACTACATGCAAATATATAATCATGTAAGTGAAAACATTGTTGAAGTAGTGGTACATTATTTAATAACCGTCACGTTTATTAAAGCAAGTATTCCATCAAAGTATATGAAGCACGTCAGGGAGTGGTACGTCATGAGCATGACTCAAATATACTACTGTGTCATTCTTTTTCACAAAATATACTTGTCTTACAATGTGTCATAGTTGAAAGAGTCACAAATCATTATGTCGTTTCTTAGCATTATGTACTGTAATATAGAAAAACCGTGATCTAGTTAATATAATACATAAATCCTATCAATTACATACTGCACTATGGAAGTTCTTAGTATCCTGTCCTTACTCTAGTGCTGTACTATTTCTGGCTTTGTTCCAAGAGTTTGGCTACCATATTTTCTAGGCGTTTTTTCTTAGAGCTCAATGCGTCAATGGTTTTGGTTTGCTTTTCCTTTCCTTTCTCTGTTTTTGAATATTTGCAAGCCTTCTTTGCCCTTTTCGGTTGCTCAGCCGTAACTGGATGGTCGTCAATAACGATAACCTCTGCTATATGTCTCTTTCTTGCTCTTGACTGTGAACGTTTCCATTCCGGCCTGGATGTCTTCCGATACCCACTATGAGGCGATTCTTTGCCAAGATTCACCGCATCGGTCTGATCCAGTTTCTTTAACAATTGCAATGCATCCATAAATTCTAATCCCCTTCCATGCTTCATAGCAAACTTGGGCAATGATTTCAGCCTCTTATGGTAAGATTCATTCGCCTTTGTGTCAAACAGAAGTATGGGATGCCTTTCTCCTACCGGAATAGAGCAGCTATACTTCTGGAACCATTGTATGAAGGAGCATTTGTTGTTGCTCAACCACTTACCAAAAAAATTCCATTTTTCACCCATTGTCTTCATAAACCGTAGTGAGGTTTCCCAGTCCTCCAGAGAACTCAAATCTCGAGTTTCTAATGCCCACTGAAAGACATGTCGCTCGTTCCCAACATTGCACTTTTCCAGAATGCACTTTTTCGCATGAACATCGCATCCAAGGGCAACTGCGCTGATATACTCAATTGCAGAGCCTGATCTAAACTCCTGGCTCAGAACGGTGGCTAAGCTAAATGCATATGTTGTTTAAAAGTCTGTGGCCATTGTTAGACGATGTTTTCCTGAAGCGCCTTATGGATCACGCAAGCCGCGAAATCGTAGCTGCTTGATGAACTCACAGAAGAACAGTGATCTAGAACCGGTTGTCTTTCTATCACAAAGCTGATGCATGACTGAATAGACACATCCCGTCTTGGCATCTTTGGCAATAATCGATACCGATTCGAAAGCCAAAATCTCCCCCTGCTCATCATACGCATTGACAATACCGAAGGTCCCATCACAAACAAATCTGGGATGCAAGGCAGCATTGGTGAGTAATTTAGTATCTCGTGATATTATAGAGAGGCCCTTTTTGATCCCAAACGAGGTTGAAGGTGTCAATTTCCCGGTGGTCCTCGATTAAGAGTATGTAAGATTGTCCACCTTCATTCACTCTCTTCCCAGATAGAGAGGCTTCCATAAATGCTGCCGCTGGTTTCTCTGCAGGATGCATCTCATTGCGAATACTTTTCCTGATGCTTTTCACGGTTGTTGGAGAAAGTGCGCATCCAAACTTCTCTTCGACCGTTTTCAGAATCATGGGGCCAGTGAGAATTTTAGTCTCCTCACAAAAAATAGAAATGAACTTCTTTTACGAGTTTCGGAGATGTTTTCATTTTCGGCCAAGTATGCTTTTGTTTTCCGAGCCCAATAAGAATTGCCCAAGATAAATGTCCCTCCACCCCACCATTTGTCATGAGAGAATAATGATATTCAACATCACACTTGATGGGAACGAGACTTGGAGCTTCCTGTAGATGAAAAGGACGTTTGCAGAATCTAGCCCCGGTGTTAAGAGGATAGGATGGACTGTTTCGACTACTGCAGGTTGTTTCAGGGGAAACACCTTCGTGTGCCAATGCCCCCAGTTTTCCAACGAGCACAGGATCTGCCCTTGTAAATGGGGAGGCACCTTAACCAGAGAGCATTTCTCGGGGTCTCTGACTCCCTCTTTTCCAAACTGTGAGCAACCAATAAAATCAGAATACTTAGAGCCAGCAGCACGTCCACTTGCATCTTTTCTGTATTTCATCTTACCGACTTTGAAAAGCCAGTTCTGTGGTCTCTTTTGCGGATTTCTGGCATGTTGCAGTGATTAAAGCTGATCCAAATTCGAGAGAAACCGAACATGTTCGCACAAAAACGGAAAAGAGTTCTGAGCAAAGAAGAATACTTGTTTTGCAGGACTCAATTCGTAGTTGGATATGTCATCCTGCGGTATGACATAGCAGGATTCCTCTGACGTTGATCCCACATATTCCTGTACTTCAGATGTTTTGGTTGAACAATCTTGTAGTCTAGATGCTTGATTTGAAAACGGATGTAGATTATTGCCAATGAAAGGGAAATTGAATATCTCAGCCTCTCGATTAATGCTCGTCTCACTTTCCCTAGATTGCAAACGTGAATGTACAGTACATTTTTTTGCACAATTGGCCTCCTTCCCACGTACAATGTTTCCATGAACTAGGCCATCTGTCGAGTTCCAAAGTCCATCTTGGGGCTCTTTGGCACACGATTAACTAGTTGAACAACATTTTATCCCTGAAAACACATAGGTCTTCCTTGAAACTGCATGTCGATCACATAGGACGTATACCGAAGAATTGCGAGACGCTTTACACCTCATCGAATACGGTGAAGTCTCGCAAATTGCCTCCCCGTTAGTTCATATTTTTCCAAATGGATGGAAGAAGCAACACCGTTTTCGCAGGTTGGTATATACGAAGGAGGTACCTGGAAGATACCACATTGGGCAGCTGCGATTCTTCGAAAGATTTTGTAATTCTCCCCTGCTTTCCTTCCCAAACAGTACATCGCATTGTTTCTCTTTGTTGAAAACACAAGTCATAGAAAATTTTGTCGAAAGCAGCGATGGCCCATCCATTTTTTGCAGAGTACGACAGTGGAATTCGTAAAAAAACTCCCCAAACGGCCACCTCTTTTAGAAAACTTTATAGAGAACTGTAGTTTTCTCGAAGCAAAAAGTGTCTGAAAGTGCGCTCAACCCAAAAGGAAGAATAACGGATGCATGAAGCGAAGCATGTATTTTGTGGGTATCACTATCCGACAAAAATGATCGTGGTGTATGGTAGTGATAACGGCTGGAAATGTATTCAAAAGCGTTCTTTGCTCGCCGTTCAACTAGATGTAGGTATACGTTACGTATTTGCTGCGATCAATAATGACTGGCCATAAGTATGAGTTAATTGTTGTTATTTTACTAGGAAAGGCCTCAAGAAAACATAATTTACTACGTTTAGAAATTTTCGGTATGAGTATTTTGTTCAGACGGTTCTAAGGTGTAGTTTTGTCTTTATTTTTTGTTATATACCTATTAAATAATTTTTTGCAATGAAAAAGAAACGTTTTTATGTTTTTGTCTGCAATAATATAATAATTAAGTCGTTTGCTGGGAAAAAATATTTAGAAAGGTGCTTGCAGAATTATTTACATATTTCTATTTTTTGATTCATATAATTTAAGTGCTTATATTTGCATGACAAAAGGAAAATTATTTCTTATGTTCTTATGTCTCATAGGAATTAGTATTGTTGTAAACACGTAATGTTTTCGGTTTTGTTTTTTGGTTTATGCGTTGAAAGGATTTATGTAAAAGTTCGGTGGTTTCAAACAATCTATATTTAGCTAGAATTTTCAAATTTTTGGGTGCGTCTGACCTATACTTCTCGTTTGGGTGGCTCCGAGTCTGCGTCTAGGGCCCATATAATATCCTACATCACCAATTGGGGTGGACATAATCCCTTTGGGAAGGTGTGGTACAGAAACAGCATACGTGTCCAACACGCCCCTCTACCCCCAGGGAAACACGATGATATCCGGTGGATATACGCTAGATGTGCGGATGTATATTTTAAAATGCATATCATTAGGCTTATCAGCTGTGGTATCTACCGCACAGTTATCGTATATCATGCGGATATCCAAAAAGCTTTGGATATCCCAAAGATGTACCTCAAGTCTCAGGAGAAACTGATATGATCTCTGGATGTGCAAAGGATACCCAAGGTTTGGGCGACAGCTATAACAGCTGATGTGACGATTGATATAAATTTTGTTTTATGAATCCGTATATCATTTGGGTATCAACTTGTTCCATAGGGACCGTCACTGCGCCATCGTGGCGCAGTGCGTGCAAGATGAACGTCAAATTCGCATTGTCGAAAAAATATCTTCTGCTGCTAGATTTGCTGGAAGCTAGCGGGCTCGATAAATACGCAGCCCGCTAACTATCGCGTGCGACCTCTCCATCTCCGTCGTCAACCAACCCTCTTTCCTTTCGGCACGAAACCTTCCCTGCTTCCTCCCGACTTCCCTTCTCGCGCCCCACGCTCCCTACGTAGGCCAATGCTGCGCGCAACGTGCGGAGCGGGCCACGCTTGTGACGTACCTAATTGTGGCTAAACCACAGGTATACACGGCGCGGCAAGCGGAGTGCCTACCTTCATTTGTGACTTTCTGATCCCCATTCATCTCTATCTTTACCTTCCCTTCGAGAACCTTGCGCATACCAAGCGGTCAACATCGCGTAATATTTTTCAACCAATGGCAAAAACCAAACCACTTGCGGCCATCAGCACAGGTGGCCATGCACCTCGCGATGATATTTGGACCCCTATGAACAGTGATTCTGGGCCAGCCAGGTACTAAAAATGGCCGGTATATGTGCACAACTTTACTGTAGGTACCGAAAAATGGCCGCATGATGGCCTTGTGGCATGGAATGATTTTTTAGAATTTTTTAACTGGGACAGTAAGTGTCCGTTAGGAGTTCAACGGAATTACGGTGGCCAGCAGAGTGGCGCTTTGTTCCTCAAGGGCATATTTTGGCATACAATTATGTCCCTCCAAGATGTGAGCATTTTCACTGAAGTGCGCGCGTGCCACCACTCTCCCTGCGCGCTGCCGCCGCGTGAGCGTGCCCGACAACCTCGCCAGCGCGGCGACTTCATGCGGCGACTTTATGCCGCGGTGCGCGTCGTGCGCTTCGTGTGCGTCGTGCGCGTCGCCGCGCTCAGATTCAGTCGAGATGAACGCGATGTGCTGGAGTGTCCGCTGCTTCTGACAAACGCGCCGAACCTCACTGCGCCCCGCCAGCGTTTGTGTGCCATGACTGACGTGTTTCGCGACGCGAGACCCGATCTTGGTGTTGCGGCCTACAACGTCATGCTCACGGCGTGTGTCAGGGACGCTGCTCGACTCACGGACAACTCCGCCACCAACGCCTTGTCTTGCGCACTGCCAGTATCATTTGGAGTCAGCTGCTCCGGCGCCACTCGCACTTCCACCCGTGTTCCACCCCACTCATGTACAGAATATGCGACGATTGCAATAATCTCCAACTCGCGCGTCGCATTCGCCTCCATACCAATGACTCCGTCATTCCGCACTCTCGTCCTGCCTCCCCAAACGCTCGGTCGAGTGGACTGGCTACCGCCGCCTTCATTCTCTTTCTAGGCAAATGTTAGCGTCCACAAGAAGCGGAGCAGTTGTACTTTAGCCCCCATCCAGCTCATCCCCGCACAAATGACCGTGTCCTCAGCGCCCTGTTCCGAGCATATGTCGCGTCCAATGCCATCCCTAATGCCGAGTCCCTCATTGCAATGTACGGCCCCTCTTTCCTTAACGTCCAAAGCTGTAACCCCTTTGTCAAGCAGTGCGCCCTGCTGCGTTTACACGACACCGCCATTGAGTCTGTCAAGCGTATGGCTAGCTCCGCTACCACCCGCTTTCCGCCTCCAACTGCGCGTATCTATAGCCTTCTACTGCGCGGCCTGTCGGCAGGGTCAGGCGTGGAGCACCGCGACGTTGCAGCTGATCGAGCCTTGTTGATTATTCAGCAGATGAACCAGCAGAACATTCAGCCGACTACCGTCACTTGCAATACACTCATAAGGGCGTTTGTATTCCGGGATCAGATAGAAGAATACCTCAACCTGTACCGTTCTATGAGCAACACAAATCCAATCACCTCTAGTCACATGATGCAGGCTGCCGCCAACACGCGCGACAGAGATCTGGCGGATGATCTACTCCATCATTTGGCGCAAGTGAAAGAGCGCCCTAATTATAGTTTGCTCAAGTCATACCTGGATCTTGTCGCTGATACGGGTGGAATACAGGCCGCGTTTCAAGAGACGAGACGGCTGGTGGAGCGCTTCGGCAATCTTGTAGTCATTGGTGATGTTGGTAGTGTTGCGGCCATTCGGATGGGATTGATTAGCGCCTGTGGAAAGGTACACCAGTTGGAGGCGGCGTTCGACGCGTTGGAACTGCATCTAACAGCCGATAGCAGTGGCGAATTAGCGCCGCTCTATGTTTCTACTGTTCTTATGCAACTGTGCTTCCTTTGTGGGGAGCATGGATGCGCGCTTGAAGTGTTCGAATCTCTGAAGCAGGCTGGATTGAAACCCAATTTTGAGTTGTACGAGAGCCTAATCTATGGTCTTGCATCTCACGTCAGGAAGGCCGCCTGAAGAGAGAGCCAGCTGCAGGTAGAAGATGAAGATGCCAGAGGTGTGAGGGAAGACGGACACCTACTACATATGGTTGGAACGTTAGATGGCACCGTAGAGGAGGGTGTGCAAACCCAGGACTTGGGGATGGATAGGGTTGATTGTACGTCTCATTGAAGAGATGCATGCGGATGGCGTAGCAAGGTTGAGCGGTCAGGAGGCGTATGTGTACAATACGTGCTGGCAGCAGCACTCGCAGCGGGCGAGTTTGACCTCTCTCTGCAGATCTTCAACAGAATGACGACGAGGAACAATCTCAATGTGATTTATGTGGCGTGCTATCAGGTAAATGGAGAGGAAATCCATTCGTTTGAAAGTGAACTGGAGTTCCCTACTGCAACGGTAGGGACTTAAAATTCGATGATGTTTGCGGCATGGAAGTGCGGCGTGCCTTCCTTTTCGTTTGAGGCGTTTGATTCGATGCTGACGGATCGGGCTGCCTAGCCGAATGGGGCTACATTGAGTTTGTTAGCAGATATCGCTTTGCAAGAGGGGGAGCTAAACGCCGAATCGTTGCAGAAGTTATTGCATATTTTGGACAAGGTGCCCATATTGCCGGAGCGAGTTTGCAGAAAACGAGTGAGGCTGAGACAAAAGCTGCTGGCGCTGAGGTGGTCGTAGACTGTTGTTAGGTACAAGCGATGTGGGTTTGTGGCACTGGGTTCATGTTGAAATAACTCGTGCTGTTGCAGAGTTGCTTTGATTTGATTGAGGTGGCGGATCTCCGTACATGTATGAGCAGTGCTTTGGGAACGGCGGAGATAACGTGGAGCAGAAAGCATATGGGGCGTTGACCATGTCTTCAATTGTGGGGCGAAAGCGTTGTGTGGGTGCTTTGGGGCGTACGAAAGGCTGCGGACGCCTGTAGGTGAGGGTCGGGATGTGAAACGTGCTTCGACCAGTATCAGTGGCGCGGGTTGAGTGTTGAGATACCAGCGATATTAGCGCAAGGCAACGGATACCAGCAGCATGAAAACGGATGCGAATCGAGTGCGCGAGATGGAAGAAAGCGATGGCTTTTGTAGTGGCGAAGTAGTGGAAGACCCGCTGAGATCAGCGGGAAACAGTGCAGCGCTGCGATGACAGAGGTGATGCAATGTAATCTGATTGTGACGGAGGTACTTGGTACAACATGAGCACCTTCAGCGCCGAAGGATACCTTTGGTACCCGTCGGTAGAAAAGGTGAGGCAGCAAGTTCACAGATCAAGACTCGGGAGGCGAACGCGCGCGGGAATGTACACACGTGTGCGCATGGCATACATCCAGAGCTGCCAGACGCGAGAGCGCGAGCTGGGCGAGCCATTTCGCACCAATTCCCAATAGATCGTCACCTTGACCGCCTTCATCACCGCTCCCGTCAACGTCGATTGCGCACAGACCTTAGCGCTCTTGCGCTTTCACAAAGATGACGGCGCTTGAATCTATGCATATGATTGGCCCGCGAGGCGGCGTAGCCTTTTCGAGTTCAATGGCAGTGCCGATTGCTTCATGGAGCCTACCGATACACTGCTCACGGCGACGAGTATTGTCATCACTTTGTGTTTCCTCATTTGCGCGCAACGTGCTTCACCATGTTGCGATGAGTGAGCGTTTGCCATCAGGAACGCGCGTTGCTAACACACGTGTGTCGTTTGGTAAAATCACCGACGCTGCAACGTCATTGTTTCCGCTGTGGACTGTTCTTTATTCTTGGTTAGCGCTTAAGTATCCAGCTTCGTTTGTTCCACTCACATCCCCCACAGTTGTTCAAACAGCGCTATCGGTGCTCATGCTTTCTACTGGCATGACGCTGACGCCAGAGCAGATCCGACGGGCTACAGGACGAACGCGATTGATTGCGTTGTCATTTGTTGGGTGTTATCGGTTAATGCCTGCTTTGGCTGTATTGCTGTCTCGTTTTCTTTCGCTGCCGCCCGCTTTGCACGCGGGGCTGGTGCTACTCGGGGTCATATTGGGTGGACAAGCCAGCAACTTGTGCACACTGATTGCGGGCGGAGTTGTTGCGCTTTCGGAGACTATGACTACGGCCAACATGGTTCTTTCCGCACTGGCTCTTCCTTCACTCTCTGCATTGCTTCTGAGCCAGGTGCTGTACGTAAAGCCGTTGGCAATGGCGAAAAGCGTGAGCACATTGGTGCTGATTCCAGTTTTGCTGGGAGCCGCAATCGCGGCAACGTTCAAGGAGGCCGTGAACAAGCTCAAGCCTGTGCTGCCAGTGGTGGGCATCGCAATGGTGCTGATACTTATCCTTGGACCAGTCTCCACGAGCGCCACGATGGTTCAACAAGGCTTGGGTCAACTGGCACAGGCTGTAACACTGTTGAACGTTCTGGGCGCCGCAATAGGCTTCGTTGCAACAATAGCGTTGCGAGGTGGGCGAAGGGAGGCAGTGACCATCGCGTTCGAAACAGGTTTCAAAAGTCCGGCGCTGCCATTCGTGTTGGCGCAACGACACTTCAGCGACGCGCTGGTGGCGCTTCCTAGCGTGGTCTCCGTCGTGTTACTGGCGCCCATGGCAGCGGCGTGTGCAGCTCTGCTGCAAGCGAAGAGATGCCTCGACTTGTGATAACGCCTCTGGAACACGTTCAGATCACGCCGATGACTGAGCTTAATTTCGGTGATGCGGTGATTCACAGTTCTCATTCGGGCAAAACTCTCTGTCTCAGTGGGCACTTTACAGGAGGATAATAGCCAAAAGCTATGAAACGGCCCAAGACTCTCCGTTGTACATGAGATTGCCAATTGAGGAAAGAGGCTTTTTTATCAAGAGTGCAACTGTGTCGTGACCGCTGACGGTGCTGGGTTTCGTGCTAGGCAAATGCAACAATTTTGTGACAGTTGTGGAAGAGGGTTGTGCTCAACTTCCCGCTTCCGGAAGCGAGGTGAAATAGGTCAACACATGTTGGAATACATCTGAAGTTACTACTGTTCCACTCTGGCCTGCGAAGACTTTATTCGCCAGACTTGATCGTCATCCTCCTCTCTAAGCGAAAGTCATTAGTTTCAAAAAACTCTGGATCTGATGTATATAAAAACATGACATACACTTTCCACATCCCCCCCCTGAAGGGCATTTGGAAAAGACGTTTCGACGCACTTTTTTCCACATGCATTAAAGCACCTTGAACAAATAGCTTCATATTCCCGTTCATGAAGTTCACCCTTTTTGTGTACAGCTTATCCTGGTCATGTGGTCAAATTCGAAGAAGTTCTTTTTGAAGTGTGAATGGTAAGGCTTACAATCTCCAATCCCAAAACACTTTCACAATGCATCAATTTATGATGGTGAGCCAACGCTTTTTCTACAGCGTTGCTACATGTTGTTGATTCGCTTCGTCATACTACAAGCTGGACATGGCATCGACCGTTACATGCCAGTAGCCGGGCGTGGTATTACCCGTGAAAAAAATTCATGATTACCGGGGATAAGTTGTTGCATGGCCCAGCAGATGCTGGTCGATTCCTTGTACAAGATAGAAATGAATTCATGCCACTGTCATCATAATGCGGGGAGCTACTTTCTTAGTGAGGCAGGGGCGAATCCCTAACTCCAGAGGAGGAGCCAAAAAACACCTCGTCCCATTTGTGCCAGAATCAAGAGATCCATGACTCAAAGGCTTGATTGCACTCCTTGCATAGGTTCATGAAAAAGAAGTGTATGATCTTAGAAACATGACTTTCTTCATGGTAGCAGGAACTACAGTAGGCACTAAAACAACTTCGTGCCGAGAGGGAAGTGGGCACGACAAGTTTTGAGATCCTAAGAGCATTAGTGCTTTCTACCACACCTCCTTCACGAAGCCGCTGATCGGTACGGCAACGTCGAAGTTTGTCACATGAGTACGCTTTACCACGGACACGAATGTGTCCCATCAATTTTCCTGGTCTGACTTCATTCCAGACGGTGGATTAAGGCGAAAAAGAGATTGATTCTACCATGAAACAGCCCACGGCTCGAGACATTCAGACTCTCTTGCGCAAACAGGTCTACAGTTAGTTTCCCATTCGCCTGCAAATGGCGTTACCCGTTTCTGCTTCAGAGAATTTTCGCATGAGGAAGCACGAGTGTATCTGTTATAAGCCAAGATATTTCATTTTTGAGTACAGGAGTAGGACCAATTGGACTCCCATGAGAGTCACACGCATGCACGTTTGGAATTCGTGAACAGAACATATTTCTTTGTATGTCCTCGTACGAATCATCGCGAAGCAAGTCACGAGATATCTGGCTGAAGCGAACGTTAGATAGGCATATGTACAACGAAGGTGGGTTAACTTTTGCCGAGATGACATACTAGTGACAAAAAAGGTAGTGCCTTTGCAAGCAATAACCCTCTCCTTCCTTCTGTCGGTAAGTACCTTCGTACTTGAAGCGTAGTACAGAATACGTTCGTACTTTTGCCGGCCAAAGAGCAGGTGGGTTACGATTAGTAGCGAAATAGTTCCTCATATTACGATACGGGCGATTGGGATAATAGCCCACAATTGATAGGACCCAACGTTACAGCTTTGCAGGTATGCGTCGAAGGAATAGCATCGCTGATTGCCAAGGAAAAAGATTTCACGAGCCACACGATTCCATTGGGGGTTTTGCGTACATATTACCGTACCCCAAGTTTGGTACTACAATCATTGCAGTATTAGAGGGCATTTCAAAGGACCGTTTCCCGGTCTGCACACTGAGTGATGTGCACATATATTAGACAGTTTGTAACGTATCGTGCTTATGCTGGTGACCGAGCCGACGTTGTCGTGTTTCCCAATGCCAAGTACGTGATCGCCACTGTAAAAGAACGAACTAATGATTTGCAGTTGGCATGAATGTATTGTTGACCGTTCGAACGGAAAGTGACGCTGTCCGGGCGGCATAGAGAATGGAATGTTGCAAACGTTATGATGAAGTATGTGCGTGCACGCTCGTATGTGCCCCCACTCATGAAAGGAAGGTCCACTCGTCGATCTGCTCGACGAGACTGTTTGTTTTCTGCCGCTGAATTCGTGAGCTGTGATCATACTGCGGTTTCTTACATCGGATTGTACATCCATGATGGACAAGAGCAACAGAAAAGATGAGGTCTGAACAGGAACCAGATCCGTGGTAAATACCAAAAGCACCTCTAGCATCTTCTATTACTAACACACAAATTTGAGCGTTACAATTGGTTTGGAACAAAGACAGCTTCTCTAGCATTAATCATGTCCATAAGATCCTTCATGATAAGAATGGAGAGCAGTCTAACAACACAACGTCCATATTTTGCATCATATAGGTTCCAATTAGCAATATGATTTGCGACTAACAGGGCATGAAACAGTAAACAACTCAGTACAGATATATATTAGATAGCTACGCTAGAAACCTTCGTTCACCATTTTCGATGCTGCTGTGATCTGGATCCATGAAATTGGCACTCCAATGTAAATGTTACATAACTGAGAGTGACCCAGTCAAAAGCATTTCTTTTGCATTTCGTGGACATGTGGACCATTAAAACCTCACCCGCACAAACGCTTTTTGTGGAAAGATTGAAGATCTTGCCACCAAGGGAAGAATTGTCTAAATTGAAGAACATACCACGGAATGCAATCCAGTAGAATGAAAAAGCAGCCTCAAAAGTAACAGGCTGATGTAGTTCTGCGTAGAATCAAGCGAGAACATTCATGGGAGAAGACTCGCCGACTTGCGTCGCATTGCGTAATGCTGTTATGCTGTGCAAGAAGTGAATCCCGTGTACATCTAGTTGGAGTCGACGTGCTGACGCAAGATCCAAGCACTTGAATCATGAAAGGAAACTCCTGAAGAAATTTACACTTGGTGAAAATGAATCTCCAACGGCGAAGACGGGCATAGGAGAATCCAGAGCAGAGCAAAGAGAACAGTTTCGTACAAAGTGAGCATAGAAAATGAGGCCAGCTGATGATGAGATCTCATTACTTACCGGAGGCCATATTCCATCGGCGACGTCGTCGTGACTGCTAAAGGCATCAATAAAGCCCAATAACAAGGCGCGGCATAGCCACAGTGTATCCACGTGTGAAGAGATTTTGCCCAAAGAAAAGGCAATTCCATCGACTATGATGCCGCTGCGGCAGCGGCTGTCTTTGCACACATCTCCGTAGCGCCAGAGATTCCACCGTCTCACTGGCAACCAGGCTCAACATGCCAGTTTGTACACACGTGACTAATCGCCGTTTCGCCTGAAATCCCCTCCCCCCTGACATCCGCACAACAACTCCGCCTACCAAAACCAGGCTGAAGGTGACAAACGCATGATACCATGCAGGCCCAGAAGGTGCGCGTACGCCAACGACTGCATCATAGCATATGACGTGCAGATACGTAGCCTCTTCCTTAACATGATTCTGAAGAATGATGCAAGCACAGAGAGGTCTATTAAGCGCGAGTGTAAGAACTGGTGAGGGATATTATCGTGAGTGAAGAATCGAGTCAACACACTGCACCAAGCAACAATGAGGGCGTTGCTGAAAGTAATGATTTCGCTTGCGTTAATATCACTTTCTTCTGGCACCGAAAGAAGCGAGGCAAGATGCAGGGTTGAGCCCAATATCTCTTTTACCACTCTCAACAAATTGCCTTATTCTACACGTGGTTTCCCGTTCCGAGCGGCGGCAACAACACGGTTGCAACCAAGCGTTTTTGCGTCGCTCTGAACGAAAAATACGGCATCTGACTGCAGTGTGCAATCGAAATATGACCACGTTCAACAACGAAGCCAAGCGCGTTTTGAAAGCATGCGATGAGTAACCGCTCTCCAAAAAGTAAGAAGATAGCAATGAAGTCTATAGAGGAAATCGAACAGCATGCGACACAGAGCTATACGCCTCAAGACAGTAAGCACGCGACGCAGTTGACGTGGTCTGGATTCGTGATTTTGATTATGGTGACAATGAGAGTGGCGGGATATCTCATCGAAAACTCGCCAAATGGAAAAAATAACGAACGTAATGACAGTTGTTTAGCCATGCTCCTTCGAAATTGAGACGCAGTTGCAAGCAGTGTGATCAAGAAGCACAGAACTCTTCGCTAACCGCGTCGCATGTTATGGAGAGCTGTTGCAAGCGCGAAAGGGCCGCTATGGGAGACAAGAAGTTGGGTGTGAAACAATCGCGCGGACGGAGGTTGAAGTGTTGAAAGTGACTATGTGACGTGGAGATGGTGCCACTCAAGGGAGGTGTGAAGTGCGCATGGCATGGCTTTGGCTGAAGTTGTGATGTGAACTGAGTGCGTACGATCGTTTCAAAGGTGTTGCGTCCGCCTGTCGGAGTAGTGGGTGTAAACAACTCCATACTATCTACTCGGACTGTCTGTCTTTAGATATAGCCAAGCCACATTCTCTGCCAGCTGTTTGCTGCCATTAAATTAAGGTTATGTTGTTCTGCACGGTAATGATGACGGGGGAGCAACAACTCCGCACAAATGCATTGCAATTTCCCAGCCTCCAGTCCAAGGCTGCAGTTGTTTTGGTTCTAGCTGAGGATGTCGATGCGTTTTTTATTCTATGTAACGGGTGTTTTGATTCATCACGTACAGTTCTCTACCCACAAACCATTCAAAGAGTACTTGGCTGCACTCCATTGCAAACAAAAGCTTTGTTTATTACCTTGTCTATCTTGAAGACTACGGCATTATCATTAAGTGCCTCGGCAGGAGCCACGAAATGTGAAAAGCACTTCAGTAGCTTCGTGTCAACGTGAAGCTCATACACATAATTTGATACCTTCTCTGCCGTCTCATTCTCCCCTTGAGAAGTCAATTCTATTTCAGACCCGGTCTCGGAGGTACTGCGTTGACTGCTAGATGACTGGGAAGGACTGCTCTCCACAGAAGGTGTGTAAGACGAGCTCGAAGTCATCGAAACAATCCTTGAAATACTTGAACCACCTGATTCCGAACAATCTGTTTCATTGCTCTCAAATTTCATTGCGTATCTTTTCCTACGTTTGGCAAGCCGTTGTTTCCGTTCCTTGGCAGATTCGTTCTTTCTTGAAATTTTGTATCGTTGCCGGTTTTTCTCATTCTCTCTGACACGATTATTCCTTGACAACCGCCTTTTAGTCTTTCGGAATGACCCACTTGTGGGATTACAAGGTAACGAAGCAAGGTTTTGCGGCTGGTTCGAAAGCACATGCTCTATTTTTGGTACTCTGGTTTGCGGATCCCCGTTTGAGGCGGATTCTTTCCAAATCAAGGCAGAGGCGTCGCTAGGAACAAGCACATTTTTCACGGAAGATTGTATCTCGGAAGCAAGTACGATCTTTCTATATGTCTGGCGTATTTCTTTTTGAGACGAAGACATGGTCCTACCTTATCGAGGTCGATGAGTGCCGATGATGGTTCATGCCGCAACTGAGCGCGGCAGAACCCAAACATGACAGCCACCATATTCTCATGTACTTGTCATGGAACAAATCTAATTTGCAGCCAATGGGATTGCTCCTTTCATTCCACTCGCGCTAAATCTACACGTATCTCCAGCAGTCCAAAACTCTTTCATCATGAATTGCACAACGCTCATATCAACGTACTTCTTATCATCATGACCTGCGTCGGCTTCCTCCAACTTTTCCAAAGCAGCTGATTACGCCCGGTCGGCACACAAGACGCGGTCGGAGTTCACGGGTTCCGCAAGACCTTGTTTCACGATGAAGGTGGATGCGGAGAATAGCAACAAACCGTTGTGTCCGTCCCATTTCTCACAATCCATGCTTTTGAAGTGTCGCCCTGCACCGCTTCGTACAGCCACAACATAAGCGGCGTTTCACGAAACCAGGTGGCGTCCAAATCAAGCCCAAGTTAAGGACGGTGTGAGTATGACTCGGCTGAGACAGAGTGGACATGGCCGCCTACACGGAACTATGACTCGAGAACGGCGTTTATAGTGGCTTAACGCAGGAACAGACGTGTGGTGGTGGCGAGCCCGGTCAGTCTAATACCGAGGATGGCGACGCCCGGGGCATCGCCGTGCAAAATCGAGGTGACAATGTGGTCTGTGGTGTGATCGGCGGCCAACGAACCACTGAGTGTGGTATCCCAAATCGGATACTGTTTACGGCGTGAGACGAACGTGGTTTAAATGAACATCTATCTCTTTTTTCTATTGCAATGTCCAACGTCGTTCGTCCCTAATGAGAGGAGTAAATTCTTCCTTCACTAATTTGAGATCACCCCTACTTCAAGGCTCAGCTTATCGTGTGATTCGGGCTCGGGTGAAGCCCCGCACTTCCGTACGGGTTTGGCGCACCCACAGGTAAACGTCATTGGTAGTGTGAAAGGTGATGACTTTGTTCGCGTCCAAAAGCACATGCTCTTCCGTTTCAAATGGCTCTCAAGCCATGAACTTCGCCTTGTCGTGACCTGCGCTCCACACCGCACCGTGAGCTGCATCGAGCTTCATATAGGAAGGACTGAATTCTATCTATCGCAACTTCTGGACAGCACATGCTTTATTCTATTGAAGTTCACTGCGATCATTAGTGCATATTTCTTCTCGCAGCTACTGATGACCATCAACTGGAGAATCTCATTCCTTCCAAAAACACCGCCAGATATGCCTCTCTATCTAAATGTTCTGAATTCATTTGTCGATCATCGAAGTTGAAACTGTATGAATGGCACCCATGTGTTACATTGTAGTTTATCTGCTCCATCGCCTATTTACAATACTCCTCTTTGAATGCCTTGCAGTAACTCCCCGGTCTCCATCTTGGAATCGTTCCGATCCCGTGAAGGGTCAATGAAATACCTCCGTCCTTCAAGATCAACGAATCCAATTACCTGTTGTATACAACTGGAGTGCTCTGTCGTCAACTCTCCGCGATCCTTCTTCTCAGTGAACACGAGATCAAATCGTTGATCCTCAACCATATTAAACTGCCAATTCACATCCACAAACACTGCACTTACTTTCTTCCCTCCGACCTCCATCATCACCTCGAAAATTTTTCTAACCGACCCATAGTACCAATGCACTAACTTTGTTTCTGTTCGGCGATCTGGATAATCCGTCGAAAATATGGAGTTGGATGATACATCGAGAAGGAAGTGCGCGGCGATGCAGTATTTCTGCCTCACATTCTTCGGCGATGTACGAAATCTGGCCTTGTGAGCTTCAAAGCTTTCAATTTTGAACTTATCAAGCCCATTGTCCAGTATTGCAATCTTGAAATCTCTCAACGATACAATTCGAAACGTTTCTGTGCTTCCTAGGAAATATTGACGAGTGAACTTTCTTACCGCTCTGTTTTGTTCCCCGTTGAGGGTGAGGAAAACGTTTCCGGACCCATGTGTTTCAGCACCAGAATGAAACTCTGTCCGCCCTGAGTAAGTAGTCGCCTGCGATCTGTACGTTTCATATCTGTGTATAAAGCTATCGCGGAAGTCCATGCTTGGCTTTACCTCATTCGCAAGTTTCAGGGCTAGCAACTTGAAGTTCTTATGAAACAGATGGGAAGAAATATTTGATGTCTGCTGGGCACGTCTCCCAATCTCCCCGAGTAGTCGTTCAACAAGAAACTGTGATGTGATGGGAAGCGGTCCGCATTCTCTCAGAAGCTGTGGTAGGTGCACTATTGCGTGTGTGCTAGGGGTAAGACAGTACGATGAATAACGGTCTGGGCAAAATAATTTCACAAACAACGCATAACAGTCCTCAGTCACTCTTTGGAGGTTTCTCACAGTTTCATCATCACAATTATAGCCAAAACTTAGTGCTACTAAGTTCCTGGTGTGGTTCCAAATTTGAATGATTGATTTTGATACGCCATACCGATGGAAGAAAGGAATCAAATAGAGCTCAGCATGTCGTTTCAAATCTTCGGCCTTGAACTGAGATAAGCTATCAAGGGAGAGTGGTGCTCTTCCCAATGAGCTAGGGATACCGTGCACTGATCTGTTCAAAGCTTGGTTAATCTTCTCGAGCGTTTGAGAGGGTATACAATACGACGGAAGTTTTGCGAGCGCCTGGTGTCGGGAATGGTTTCCCGTAATAAGTTTCAGAATGTGCTTGGTCCAACCGAGTAGCACCAGGTGCATTATATCATACGGGAAAGAATACACGAAGTCGAGAGACAGACTGGACAAGCAGGAGCTTCTCTTAATTCCTGTGGACTGCAGCACTCGCCGCTTGGCTTTTTTATCTCCCTGTTTGGATCTTAGCACTTTCCAAGCTGAGCCCACATCCGATGCGGTTCTCAAACGCCCGCATTCAAGGGCAATAATTTCACCAACATGGGATATTATTCTGCAAGTCAATGAACGCATCAATATTGATCGATCCTCAGGTACTGCACATAAGCATCGGCATTGCTTGAGAAAAACCCGTTGTTTCAAACAAAATCGACGGAAAAGTCGTCCCGTGTGCCCCACGTAACCAATTACTTTCGATGCCGCCGGCCAATCTCTATTGAAGTATACCAGAAAAACTTGAAGTTTTCTTATCTTTCCATCATGGCACGATACGGAATATCCTTCCTCCATGCGCTTTAAGTCGGATATAAGCACGCTCATGAATGTATCGAAGTACTCTGGTTCGTGAGAAGAGGGTATCACTGCGTTTATGATGCAGTTAGAAGCCTTACTTTGCTGTTCTGGCTCATAATTCAGGACTTTATACGCAACTGGCCATGATGAGATGGGTTCACCCTTCCGGTTTTTCGCACATTCAAAACCGTCAGTGGACAAAGATATGAATATGATAAGCTCATTTGTTTCTGGACTCCACTGTTGCAGGCGTTCAGCGTGCTGTCTTATGAACATGTCACAATGGTAGTAATCATGAACAGCTTGTGCGGAACGAGCTTTTGATAATGATTATTTCGCGCGTATGCAACCACTCATCATTGCCTTAAAACAATCTGGAGCTCGACAAAACGCCGTCAACACCGACGAGGGCTTCAAGAACCAGAACTTTCTGTTGCTCTTTTTCAAATCTGACTGACAGGTCGGACAGAACGCCGCGGAACGAAGCCTCCCTGCCTGGGCTGCATGCCCATTGACGCACACTTTTTCATACGACTTCTCGATGTGAGACTTCTGAAGTGCATATGAGATCAACGTTCTATAAGAAAAAAAAGAATTGAGGGGGGATACTCTCATCAGCCTCTCGATTGCCCTTTGGGACACACTGGATATTTCAGCATTGTACATGAATGTGGCCAAACGTTCATACTCTCTCTGCTTTTCTGTTGTTTCCTCTTCCAATGGCCCGAAACCATGCGAGTAGACCGAGTCTGGGCGCTCCGAAAGATAAATGGGCAACGCATGGATACTATCAGGCGCTGACAGAGACTCATCTTGTGGCAATTCGTCTTCTCTTGGTTCTGAGGATGTACGTCTATCCTGATGGGTAGCAGCCCTGTGAACAAATTGGCTGGCCCACGTATGACCAATGGCTGGCCGACAAATGGCCAATTTTATGCTTGCCGCATGGTGGCCTTATATGTCCCAGAAGTGGCCGAAAAATGTCCCATAGAAGGACGAAAATAATGGCCTAGAAATGGCCCCATTCAGCATGCCGAGGAAAGGTCCCTAAGGGTACACGATGTGGCCCAAAGACATGTCCCAATATATACCGCAACTACGAAAGTAATGGACCAAGATCAGATCCGAAAGCATTCGAAATATGTCCCAAATCCTACATACTTTATTACGCATGGGTCATATACAGGTCACATCACGAGCATCTCTCCTCCATCGGTCATATGCGATAGTAGTTCAGAAATCGACCACTACATGACCCGTGTATGGACAAGAGAAGTACAAATGGGGCATCTAAAGAGAGACCTTTTTGTGGCCCAAATAAGAACTAGACAGGTACTCAAGAAGCTTTATTCTGGTGGCCATGACACGTACAAAATGAGGGCGTCTTGGTTACGAACTGGGACCCTAATGGTAGTCGAGTTTGGACTGAATCATGGCCAGTTGTGCTCGTCTTCAGTCCTCAACAAGAACAGAAGAGGCGCCTCAGCGAGCCATATATTGGTCCAACGTCTGCCCGTAATGTACGGTACGATGGCATCATTTTCCCCATAACAGTAGAACGTAGAAGCAATAAATGAAATCAGAGATAGCATGGAATTTGTCGTGATGAGCACTGGGCTGCGATTTAGTGCCGCTCTCTTTCGCCGCCCTCTTTCAGAGCAATCCCATCATCGGAGAAAGGTCGACGTTAATCTGTGGTACTAAAGGATGTGACAGGGACATTATCAAAAGTCAGTGCTGTGCGAGCAGACGCTAACAATATGAGAAAAACTTACCCATTCTGGGAAGAATGAATTAACAGATCATGACGAACGTTAGTGCTGTAACGACGGCTGAAAGGTTGGTAGTTCCTTCATTCGCGATCAGTCGCAGGAGTTGGACGGACAAGGTCCGTTGTTTTGTGCAGAAGATGCTTTCTAGAACGTTTCTGAGAAATCCTTCTGGCGGTATTGTTCTGAACTTTCTGGGTCTTCTCCTGGCGACGCGATGTACAACTGCGTCCAATTCGATTGTTCCGGGGTTTCTTCTTCAACGACGTGCTACGGGAAGGATTGGTTGCTTCAAGTGATTTCTTCTTCCTACGCTTCACAGGCTCCTCGACGTGTGTGACAAATCGGCGTTTTCCGTTGTTCTTGGGTTGCTTCTTAGCAATAGTAGCTCGTGAACTCGGACGCGGACGCGGACGTACTTCATCTTCGTCCTCATATTCTAACTCTTCCTCCAGTTCATCACTTTCGCCGCAGTTAGGGGAGCCCTTCGCTGAGGGCTTCGCGGCAGCTGTGCCTCGATTCTTTCGCTGAATTATTTCGTCTTCATCATGCCCCCACTCCTCCTCTGACTCTTCCTCCGATTGAGTAAACTCCATGAGGCTAGGAGTGACCATGTTTCCCCTCTTCTTTGGCTGCTTCTCCGCAACAGTGGCTCGCAAGTCGCGACGTGACACTATCTCATATTCATCATCATGCTCTGAATCCTCTGCTTGATCGCGATTGTCCTTGCTTCTCCGTGAAGATCTCGTCCCGAGTTCATTGTCTTGGTCGCGTAGAGAGTGAAAACCAGAAGTATTATCTTGGTCGTTTTCTGAACCTGGGTGATCTAAATCGCATACATCTTCGTCTTCGATCCGGGCAGCATTCTGAACATCCCTCTGATTGAATCTGTTTCCATCCCGAGCAATACAATTGGACTTCCCCGCGTCAGAAGGAGCCGCTGCATGATTGCCATTGTTTGCTTCAATTTCCTTTCGCGGTTCCTCATTTTCTGCCATCGATGGCACCCTGTGGCGCTCCGCTCTGATACTTCCGGCGCCTACCGCAACATTTCTTGCTCCGTTTGAAGGAACAGACCGTTCTGGCTGCTTCGCACTAGATTGAGGCACGTCGCTACCATTTGCATTATGGTTGGCACCCTGCTGAGTGCTTGCAGCTTTTGCAGCTTTTGCTCGTCGCTTTGACGCCTCTGCAGCAGCCTTCTTATCCCTCTGAATTGCTTCCTTCATGAGTTCATTCATGACCCATCCGCTTTGTGCCGCTGCCAGAACTGGGTACAGTTCGACAAGCTTACGTTTCATCTGGATTATTTGTGAGGGAAACTCTCTCTTCAAGGAACTGTACGTTCGAGTACCGCGCTCCACGCCCAATCGATGATACAAGAAGGAGCGAATATCGTCCTTCATGGCGTTTGCCATTGCAGTGTAGATTGGGAAGTCAGCCTGCCACGTGCCTGAGTCGCGTTCGCGTCCCATCCTTTCCTGATACAAACGGTTGAAGAGTGCTCGCGCAGAAAGTGTAGTACCTGTGGGCACCCCAGGTCTGTCGGAAGCTTTCAATCGCCTCTTCATTGAGGCCGTTGGAATCATAACAGAATTCGGAGGAAGTTGCTGTTCTTGCTCACGGGAAACTCCACAATCTGAACGATCAACACCACGGTCTGCACGATTGACACTCTCACTCGGGTTCCGTTGCTGATTGGATGCTTGATAAGATAGCGCGGGTGCTGCAGATGGAACTGTCTGCATAGCACTGTCTGCAGTGACACGGTGAAGGGTCCTGGTACTCATGCTGAATGCAAAATCGAGCCATGAATGGATTCATAGTTAGTATCCTGTCACCCAGGATCGTATGGGTTGCGAAAGAATATGGAGAACAAACTTACTCGCGGTGAACGCTACGAATGTATCGCAAAAGAGCGTTGCTCGTGGCTCGAAAGGTGCGATGGAGTACTTCAGTTGGAGGCTGAATGTTTGTCACAGATGAAGAAGAGGAGGTGAGAACGGGATGAAGTAGCCCTGTTGATATGGACTGGGATGCGGTAGAATTTCTGAGTGATCATTACGCGCGCGCGGAGAATGCTCAAGTAACACGGACGCGAAATGAAAAGCCGTAGGTGAAATGAAAAGTACATGATTCCTGAAACTTTTTCGTTGTCCAATCTTAGAATAACTTCTTTGGAAATTGTTGTGTCTTCTCGAATTTATGGCATCTCCTTCATCCAATAGGTGCATAGTTATTCTCTGCCTTCTTTCTAGATCACATAAGAATATCCTCCGCCAGCACTCTGATACGGGACGAGGAAGAAAACGATACCGATGGGAAATCTCATTTCACAGTAAGCAATCGCTTTTCGAACAAGATCATCTTGACGATGAAGATTTATACCCATCTGAACATAGAACTGCCCATAAGCGAGCTCGCAGTTCGGAGACTCATGGAGATACTCCGCTCGGTAGAAATGAGGAAGTAGTACTTCCAGAAAAGGTTTCCCAAGATCAACGTTTTCAAGACCCTTGTTATGGAAACAGAACTTCATCGCAAGAATGTGAAGTTATTAAAGAAATGAATGAGGACCAAAGTCCAGAGATCCAACACGATTACCCTTTGAATCCTAGTGAGAGTCAATCTCCAGCGAAAGCCAGTACATCGCATGAACTTAATACGAAGGGGATTGACATTGGGGCGTGTGCCAATGGAACAATGAACGAAGGCGTTGGTTCGCCTTTCGAAGTACCATCACTTTCTCCTATTTGTGCCATTCACTCATCTTGTGCGTCGTTAACAAATCGGGCTGAGTCCTCTCTTGGGGTGGCATCGAACTCAGTGGAGGAGAATCTATCTCCCACCCAGAGAGAATATGAACGTTTGGCTCGCTTCATATACATTTCAGAAGTTTCCAATGTGTCCCAGAGAGCTCTGGAAAGACTGATGAAAGTGGCACCGATTATCTCGCCGTTCTCGTACAAAACTCTTGTTTCGTATGCTTTTCGTAAGGCTCATGTTGAGAAAACGTTTGGACGAATGTGCCGTAGTGGGCATGCCGCTTTTTCCGGACGATTGAAAACCTTTTCCGAGTGCCCTAGCTGCGATAAACCTCTTGCAACAAGCTCACAAAAGTATTGGTTGATGAAGCCTTCGTCGGCTCTAAAAGCGTTATGTCGTGCTCCTGATTCGTTTCATGCCATCATGAACGGGTTTCTTAGAGCAAAGGAATCAATAACGCGAAACAGATCAGAAGTAGAAGAGCATGATTACTACCATGGTTCAATGTTCTTACGGCAGCATAGTGCACGTCTGGAAAAGTGTACACCGGAAAGCGACGCACTGATCATTTTCCTGACATTGTCCTCAGATGAATTTGAATGCTCCAAGAATCGCAAAGGAGAAGCCATCTCTTGCTGGCCTATCATTTCCACCATTCTGAACTATGATCCTCATGAAAGAAGCCGAGAATCAAATTGTTTGATTCACTCTGTTATTCCTTCGACACATGACCCCCAGTACTTCGATACATTCATGGTGGACATTATTGCAGATTTGAAGCAGATGGAGAAGGGAATTTCAACGCTTTGTCATGATGGGAAAATACGAAAACTGCAGGCCTTTGTTCTGTACTTCACCGCAGACTGGCCTGCTGCGTCCAAAGTCCTTGGTTACGTCGGCCACACCGGGAAAATATTTTGTCGATTCTGCATGAAAGAAAGTTCATACATGAAACAGCTACGGTGCTTATGTGCCGTACCGGAAAGCAATTCCATAATGAAGAGGGCTCTAGACAGGAGAAGTTGGTACCAAAGCGGCGACATCATTAGAACAGAATGTGCTCGAAAAAGATCGGCATCAGACGTTCGATCGATTTGGAAAACATTGAGCTCCAAGAACACGGAAGAGAACACGAGAAGACGAATAACTAACAGTTCAGGTACAAAACGGTCCTCCTGCATATCAAAATTGTTCGTTGACGCTGTGTTCTCGTTTCCGTATGATGTGATGCACTTGGTTCTCTTGGGATGGGCTAAGCAGGTTCTCAGACTTGTTATCGGTAATCATCCCAGACACAGCAAACAACAACAACTGCCGAGCTATTGCATACCTGTAGTTATTATGGAGAGAATGAACAAATCCCTTGATAACTGTGCTCATGGTACACCAAGCTCATGGGGAAGAGCTCCACTCTCTCTTCACAACCTGTCTCGATTCAAGGCCGAAGATTTTAAGCGTCATGTGGAACTGTATCTTCTCCCCTTCTTTCACCGATTCAAGGTAAACAGACAGATCGTCCACCTCTGGAATCAGACCAAGAATCTTGTGAACCTAAGCTTCGCATACAATTGTGATGAAACGAGCGTGAAGGATCTGGAAGCAGTCGTGGAAGAATGTTACGCAAGATTTGTGCGACTCTTTTGCCAGCACAAGCATGACTCATACTGTCTTACTCCCACCACTCATTCCATACTGCATTTACCAGAGCTTCTCAGCGAATGTGGCCCTCTCCCAATAACGTCACAGTTCCTTGTGGAAAGACTGTTAGGAGAGATTGGGAGACGAGTTCAGCAAACCTCTAATATTTCATCACATCTCTTCCACAAAAACTTCAAGTTGTTTGCTCTAAAAGTAGCCAACGGGGGAAAGGCACTAACAGACTTTTTTGAGGATTCAAATGCATATCCCATGACAATATCAGGTCGTAGCACTGCTACTAGGAGTGGGTCAGAATACCATACCGGTGCCAAAGGTCACGGAGCCGGAACAATATGCACCAAGCTTAGCAAGGAGCAAAATCGAGCTGTGAGGTACTTTCTGGTTGACAATTTCCCGAGCGATAAGGATGTAGCCAAAATAATATCAGTGAAGCAGTTCAGACGAGCAACGCTGAGTAGAGGTGGGCATGAGTTTGCAATCGAAACCATCGAATGCCATCATGTCCGATCCAATCGCACTTCCTCACAAGAACATGCTCGACAAAGGTACTGCATTGCTGCTCGCTTTTCCCCAGAAACATGTTCGCAATTAGATACCACATCAGATTCTGGCAGCCCGAGCAAGTTGTGGCATCTATATTATGGTTCCGTTCACAACATTATGGAAGTTGTGTTCGACCTTCCCCAAATGCGAGTAGCTGCTATCTTCACAGATGTCAAATGGCAGAGTAACATGGTAGAAGATGACATGCTCGACTTGGTATACACCGATAAGAAGGGGCATGGTCAAATTACGACGGAGCATGCGAGCTGTATCCAAAGAGTAATTGGCTTCCTGGATATTGAAGGCCGCAGGTACTACCTTGATCCGTGTCGCTTCAAAGACAAGAGGGAGAGAAAATCCATTCTGCAAGGTTGTAAGGCAGCATGAGAAATAATCGCAAAGAATCACTCCAATTACATGCTCATATCACGACAGACAGAATAAACAAGAATGACTGATGCCTAAGTGAACTGCACGCAGGAAAAGGCAATGCAGATCTGCGTGAAAGACCAGACAAGGAACCTGGTGAGGAAAAGGATTATGCGTCTGACCCAATCCATGCCGTACCTATCACCAACTCCCCGGGTTCCGGCAAGGTGATCATACGGGCAGTATCCTGCTGTTGCCTTTCTATGAGACGGTTGTGGTAGTTAGGGAGCTTCCTTCTATGTTCCGTAATACACAAATTTCTTCATCGCCACAGAAGTGAGTGTTCAACCTTAGCATACACGCACGTTCGTTGGATGCACATGCCCATGCGGTACCACGAGCGCTATGGAATCCGGATTTCGAGCCACTGCAGAGCAACGTTTTTCTGAATTGAATGCAGAGTGCCTCAGACCCCGACGTCATGCAACTTGCCATTGGTAATGAACGCGGTGCCCAGCGTTCTCCTGTTTGTCGTATGGCGGAAAGGCCTCAGGTTCTCGTTCGTCGCTGATGGTCTTTTGGCGGCTTGAGGCTTCTGCGTTGAGGTGATATTTGTTCCGGCTTGGCTTGAAAGCACGCAATCGTAGAAGGGGAGAACTCGGTTTGCGCCCGCACGGCTGCACGTGAGCAGCGCTGATTGCTCCGATTACGCGTCCTACAACGGATGCAAGCAAGCCATCCAGCTAGGTGTGCCGGTCCCAAATTGGGTCCGCACCGACGGCGCACGGTCAAGGCGTGTCGGTGAGGTTGCTTCGGTGCGGTAGCCCGTGGAAGGACTGCAGGGGTGGTGGCGACAGCCCAAGAGTCGCATGAAACCCCGAAGGCGCGATTTTCACTTGTGCGACCAGCGGTGTTGGTTACAGTGTACAGTACAAGTATCTGTATACAGCTGGAGGATAACCTTGCACGGATTGATGCTTCTGTAAGGTGAGTTGTAACATGCCACAGGTCCGTGGCATGTTCCACGAGAACGCGGAGGCAGAAGGTGCATATCATTCCAAATCCATTCCGTAGTGTTCAGAACAGAACCATCTTTCGATCGGACATGAGTGGTAGGTATCGGGAGATTACTCTTCCGGAGGAATCGAATTGTTCTCTGAAAAAATTGTTGGTACCATGCACTGCAAAGTGGGTGTCTATCAGAGAAACAAGCATCTCTGAAACTGCTCAAAATGCAGAACACATACACTTTGTTACAGAGAGGGAAAAAAACCTGGCAAAGCCGCCGACAAAGTCTTCTGCCTCATGCGGATTCTTGAGAAAGAAGATCTGGCGAGAATGTGAAAAAAATCGGATTAAGGAAAATGAAAACCAGCGCAAAACGTATAGAACTCAACGGGACTCCGAGTCACAAACGATAAAGAAGAAACGTCTCGAGAAGCGGCGTGCTTGGTATGCAGAATACGCTAGGAAGAAGAGAGTGTTAGCTGCAGAAAGTAATTCTCAGAGCAGTCCGAGCAAGGGAACAGACATTTCATCTCAGTATGCGCCGTCTCTTGTGCCCAGTACTGACAAGAATATGTCTGTTGATGGTGAACTGTTGAACTCCTCTCACATTGTATCAAGCAAGGAGGTCAGCCAATGCGATGATGATGACGATAATAATTATAACGAGAGCATGGTATCAAGTGCGAATTTAGAGCACGAAGAATATCTGTATGAATTGCAAGTCGAGGAAAGGCTTGTGCGTGTATATAGTCACTTCCTGACTCCAGCGGATAGTTTGCCAACATCGGATGCCATTCTCGTTCGTCTCACCCATGATTCTGATCAAGCCTCTATTGAAAAAACATCGGAACATCGAAACCGTCGAATCAAATCCCCTCGAAACGCTTACTATTCAAAATCAAGATCCACGCACCCAGTACGGGGCATGAAATGCCCAAGAAAATCCATTCCCCCACCGTCAGCACCCCATTAATGTCAGGAGTATATGAAGCGGAAGACAATGATATTTGTGTGTCTGCACCAGCAGTGATACTTGCAGAGACAATACAATACCATCTCTAGGCTCGAAATATCAACCTGCTTTGTCCTTGTATCATTATTGAGGTATATGATGTTCCCACTTTGCTCTCTTGGTTTGCTTTTGGAAGAGCCTGTCACTTTCACTGTCGTCAAGGACACTACCAAGGCAAAACGGAGCGCTTCACAGGTTGCGCAGGCCATGCACGAGGCCTTCATCTCGCTTTGTATGACTGACCCTTCCAATATTGTTCCCACTGTCGATATGTACGAGAGTGCGCGAACTCTGTACCTCCTCATCGATTACGCCGATGCCAACGCCTTGACGGAAGTGGACCAGTACCGAGATATGCTACTTATAGTTACTCTTGTATCCGGTCTGCTTCGCGCATTGGTGCATATACAGCACGCACAACTCGTTCACAGACTCAATTGCATCTGCCCTCAAAACACATTGTTGCTACCACATCATGAGAATATCGCCGTGCCGGTTTTGTACAACTAAGAATACGCCCTGTAGATCGCCGAGATAAAGAACACCACAAGTATTTCGCAGTTCTGTACAAATAATGGACCTCCATCGTTATCGCAGTTGGCCCATATAGCTCCAGAGGTTGGACGAGGTGACGTTGGGGATTATCAACAAGACGTTTGGCCGTTCAGCATTCTTACGCCTCTCTACCTGGATGGATGTACCCCAGTTGACGATAATCTGTGAAGGTTGGACAACCTCACCAACACCATTGCGTCCCCGAGGGCGAGACCCGATTCTTTTGGAGCGCTTTGGGGCGGAGTTACTTCTGGAGCGAAAATTCCTTGTCCTAATTTGGTACATTCGAGTACAAAGTACCACTATCGGACGCGTTACTTCACCGTTGGCTTAACTTGGAGCAGCAGTGTTGTTTCACACACAGATTCTCTCCCCTCTATGTGCAATAAATTCCTCATTATTCATGTTCCTGCATGCTGTCTTTGTTGCTCTATCTTAACGTCATTTCTTGTAGCGCTGACTGCATTTCTTTCGCTGTCATATACCACCTTTTATGTTCCTGGCTTTTTCGCAACTAGTCCCTACGAGCTACAAGAGTTGAAAGCGTGTCCCATTTGTACAAAGTATATAACTGCAATGCTCTTGCTCGCCTTTCCTCATCTAGTTCAGCTTTCGCCGTGGTTCCCTTCACAACGTGGCCCTCAACAGATAAATTTCACACTGAACAGACACATCATCCCCTTCAACTCGTTCAGACAGCAGCGCGTTTGTTCGGGGATACAGAGGGCGAAGCAGAAACACTGGCTTGTTCAGATGAAGCTTGCACACTGTTTGAAAGACTGACAAGGGTCGCATCCAACTCGCTTATTGTGGCTTCCATCTGGTCGATCTGAGTGAAAACGTTGTCGGAAAACGATTTGAAACTTGATTGCATCTCGGATAAGAGCTGTTGCACGTCATTTTCAATCTGTCTGTGCGACTCGATTTCGGCGTCATTCACGGTCGGACTGGATGGAGTGTCTGTCGACATCACTGGCTGTGGTTCGCCTTGAGCCTGTTTCGGGTCGGCGGAGTTCATTGTGCGCGCGTCAGAGGGGGTGGGAATTCTGACGAAATGGCGATTAACCACCCGCAAAGTGGCACCTTGGGCGTGGTTGCGGGTGGGACGGGGCGAGTCGCTGGCGCCAGCAGTGATGTGTCAGCGAAGGCGCGCGCGGCGTCATCGTTGATGGAATTGCCTTTTCTTTTTTTTAAGTCACGGATCTCTTGATTCTCGCACAAATGGCACGAGGTGTTTGTGGGCTGCTCCTTTTGGAGTTAGGGGTTGGCTCCGGCTTATGTCGCAACTATCTCAATAGTTTCGAAAGTAAGAGATGTCAATGACAAAAACTTGGTTGTACAGATACAGTACATATTTGGTTTCTAGAGATCTTCATTGATCTTCTACGAAGGTAGCTCCCCGCATTGTGATGACAGTGGCATGAATCCGTTTCTATTTTGCACGCGGAATCTACCAGCACCCTCTGGGTCATGCAACAACGTTGTTTTAACAACTCATCCCCGGTAATCATGAATTCTTTTCACAGGTAATGCCACGCCCAGCTGCTGGCATGTAACGGTCGATGTCCCGTCCAGCTTGCAGTCTGACGAAACGAATCAAGAACATGTAGCAACGCTGTAGAAAAGGCGTTGGATCAACATCATAAACTGAGGCATTGTGAAAGTTTTATGTGAGAGGAGATTGTAAGCCTTGGCATCCACACTGCAACCTTCAAAAAGACCTTCTTCGAATTAGACAACATCACCATGATAGGCTGTACACGCAAAGGGTGCACTTCAAAGACATGAACGGCAATATGAAACTATTTGTTCAACGTGCTTTAATGCATGTGGAACAAAGTGCGTCGGAACGTCTTTTCCAAATGCCCGTCCGGCGGGGGATGTGGAAAGCGTATGTCACATTCCGACATACATCAGATCTAGAGTCTCTTGAAACTAATGACTTTCGCTTCGAGAGGAGTATGACGATCGGAAGTCTGGCGAATAAGGTCTTCGCAGTTCTGAGTGGAACAATAGTAACTTTACATGTATTCCAACATGTGTTGACCAATGTCACTTCGCTTCCAGAAGCGGGAAGGTGAGCACAAGCCTGTCCCACAACTGTCACACAACTGTCACACTATAAGTGCACTTTAGCGCGAAAGCCAGCACCGTCAGCGGTCACGAGACAGTCGCAGTCTTGGTAAACAGAATCTCATATACAACGGAGAGTTTCTGTTACATATATCTAGTGGTACAGTTACCTTTGTATCACAAGGGCAGACTTTGGCCACCCGTAACGCGTGCTGGCACAAGTCGGGACGTAATAAAATTAGCATGCTGCGCTGCGGGAGAAGGACAATCAAATGGAGCGTAAGATTTCAGTCCAGATAGCTAAAAGATAGCCCGAACCTGCGATCATCATCTCCTTCAACTTTCACACGAGCCCGCCCGCGGAGCGTTCGTGCAACCAATTTGCCCTACCCAGAAAAAAACGTCCACACTTCGAGTGTTGGTACAAAGCACGCAGCGGCGACAACATGGCTACTGCCATGGGCTTCGGTATGATGTCTGTGTAGACAGACACAACGATGCCGTCGACTGACAGAGCACCAGACAAAGTAATAGGAGAATACATTCCCTGCATCATATGCTCCTCAACGGCCAGCACGTGTGCCAGACCATCCTTATCAGTGAAAAGTTTGTCGCCCAAAGCTACCAGTCGAGCTGGCACTTCGCCACGCCCGGCAACTGGGAGCAAATGCGACCCACTTATGTGCAACGTGTATGTCTGCTCTTGGGCCGTTACATAGATTTTGGCTATTATCCTCCTGTAAAGTGCCCATTGAGATAGAGACTTGTGACCGAAAAAGAACACTTCCGAAGCGACCGAATCAGAACTGTGAGTCACCGCATCACCAAAATTAAGCTCAGTCATCGGTTTGAGCTGAACGTGTCCCAGAGGCGTTATCAGTTTCACCACTGACAAAGCGGGGAAACACGAGTCCTTTGCGTTGACGTTTACCGTGGAGTTGCCTCGGAGACACACCACTGACTCATGCGAGATATCGCACATGCAACCAGATTCCAAACATGATAGTGTACAACATTCCTTATTGATGACCTCTTGACTGAAGATCGTGCCAGTAAGGTGGATGTCCTTACTCGATATAGATACATTGATGAACATAATCCCTTCCATGAACTTAACCCCAGCCAGCGTAACCTTGGTTGTGTTAGTGTCAGGCATCGTCTTTCCGTCCACAGTCGCATCTTTGAGAGAAAATGTGCTGCAGACATCCTCCGCATAGGAGCTCACATTCCTAATGACGAGATTAGTTATATCTGATTTTGAGAGGTCGATGAAGTTTCTGACCTTTACATCGAGCAGGTCAACGCCCGTTATTTCTGTTCGATCGCAGTACAAGCCATCTGTGAATGACACGTTCATAAACATTGCCGTTTGCAAGGAAATCTTCTTTTTCGGGATTTCTTCAGCTTCAACCTCCTCGTGACAGATCATGCCACCGATTCTTGACGATTGCACTTCCAAGTCCTCCACCATAACACTCTGAAACCGGATATGTCCGGACCCTATAGTGTGATGAATTAGAACCCGGCTAAGAGACATGTCGAACATAAGAATCTCACCTCCGTCTTTTGCGCTACCACTAAGGGAACGAGAGCCTAGGGTTGCGTGAGAGATTGTCATTCGTTTCACGTCGACATGGCTAAACTGCATATGATGCTTGAATGTGCAATTCTTGAAGGTAACACTGTCTAACGCAAACTTCTCAAACATGATGTCAAGCCAACTTTCGAAGTTACAGTCCTCAAATACCACATTGTGCATGGTAGTATGCGTGAACATTGCTTTTTCCTTCTGGTTCCCTTGCGCAGTTCCGAAAGTACAAGCTTTGAAAGAAACATTGTACCAAGTCGTACCGTCAAGAGGGTCATCTCTTTCCCCCGGAAAATGAAAACCGCAATTGGTAAAACGTGTCTTCTTGATAAGGGACTTGGTAAACACCCAGTTATGGGTGCGATTCATGAAATGTTCGTCTTCTACACAGAGATTGAAGAAGAAGCCCTTGTTTCCTTGTTTGCCTATATCAGCTGGTTCTTAGCAATGTTTATAGCTTATTTCAGTGAAGCTCTGCTGCGCGAGACAGAGAATAATGAACATGAAAAGCGAGACACGAAGGAAAAAGTACGCCATTACTCAATGTCTTTTCTCCCTGAACTGATGACGTAGATAAAACGCTGACAACCAAAAGCTGATGAATGGTCTGCAGCCCTTGTCCACCGATCACGTACAAAGAACGCAGTTCTGGTGGCTTGGCGTTGCAGAACGTGGAGATGTCAAGGAGTAAGTTCTGGGTTAAGACCGCTGGAAGTCAGAGCAATGAAGCAGAAATCGGGCAGCGGTCATCGGTGTACTTTGCGCATGATTCCCTCTGAGAAGTCCCTTGTCAAGCACCGTTAAGTTCCCAACCAACGAGTGGATGGTGTATTCAGAATCTGACTCAGTCATACTGAATGCTTGAGCATCATGCTAGAACGTGGCTGGCTGAAGACTATTGTTGGTTAAGAGGTTTATACATGAAGAACGGATACTCCCTTTTGACACGAAAGAAGAGCACAACCTGAAATCACATTTGAAGTTGCACATCCCGAAGAGGAAACAAAAGGCCATTACTGCGCTCCTTCCATTTGAACACGTTGATTAGTGCAAAGCAGCTGAGCAGCTACACAGGGTATCGTTAAAATCATGAAACGCTTGCTATAACAAAGATTACTAACATTGATGTGGACGTAGAAGCGGCCGGGAGGGCTCAGTGTCTTAGATCTGGATTGGATCAAAAGGAATTGTCTTCGAAGACCCATGTTCGGGAGTTATTTTGGAATGGTGATGTAACATCTCAAAAGAAGTACCAAACCAAGTCATTCTATGACGCTGATTGGGAACGCAAAGAAACACTGGTAATGGCAGAGAGGGTGCCTGTGGGCTGTGATTTATCTTGTTGCAGGGTAGCGCATCGAACGTCACCCTGTTTCTTGAGAGGGTTCATGGCGCTATGTAAACCGACGAAACGGTAGCTACCCCTGGTAACTAAAGCCCAGCATCAAGCTACCTTATATCCAAAATATGCGTTTGCGGCAAAGCTCTAGGGATAGAGAAAACTGAGAAGAAGGGAATACGTTTCTATTCTCGCACACTCTTATTCGACAAACCCCGTTTGTTCACCGCGTTGTTTTTGCTTTTGCCAGAGTGCTGACGAAGGAATTTGGAATCTTCACCACACAGGAAGCTTTGAAATTTGCCACGAAAGAGAGTAGTTATTGTCGATCTCCGATCAAAGCATTGCAAAAGTGGATGTGTCAAAATCTAAGAGCGTACCCAGCGAGACTGTCTGAATAACACCCATCACATAAATTCGAGTGGACTCTGAACTTCAGAGGCTAAAGAATCATGGGGAAATGAAAGCCAGGAAAGAACCCAATGAAAGAGCCTAAAAGGGCGAAACATAGTGAGACCGTGAGGATCTCTGCGTACGATTTTGACCCCATAAGAAGAAGACATACACTTCAGTCAACTTTATTCTCCTTGCTGAAGAATACTTGTGCAGTACACCATCTACAGGTATGTGGGTTCCACTGATGCTATGAACTGGCGCGTTTGATATACGTCTTTTTAACTGTTTCAATTTGATACTACCCTTGGTACACACACCTGGTAGATGGCATGTTCATTATCTCATATAGAACACAAAGAAAGAAGATATTATCGGTCTTGTTTGTCAGGAACGATGGAAATCCCCGACGTGAACTTCGAAAGCCCACGTGGTGACGCCTCGCTAACCTGCAAAAAAGCAAACCTGTGTACTGTATAGCCCTTCCAACGCTTTCTAAACCACCTCCTTAACAGAAACTGTGCAGTTCAACTGTTCTTGGCTCATTCTGGAATGGAAAACAAGCACACCATGACGACAATCTGTTCACATCCACTGAGAACGTTGGACGAACCATCGAGCACATGTCTTTAAGCATACATACTGAAGTGATCCTTGCATGAGAAGCTCTCGAAACCGCGTTAGTGCGACGAAGAAGAACGCCATTTGCGTTGCTCGTGTCATGGAACACAGTCCAAAAACCAGAGCTATAACTTCTTGCAACAACTGAGAAGGCTTTCCGGCTTGGTCCGCTATCGTATGTCAGCGCCGTCGAAGCGGCCGCGCTCCCCGTCCCACGCGTCCGTCGATGACCTGCGTAAGCAGTCGTGCCGCAACTACCTGGCCCGTCGCTAGGCTCAGCCACTCTCTCGACTGCGCGAAGAGATCATCGATGAAAAGACTCTCTTTCGGGAGGACGAGCTCACAGAGCATGAGCGACGTGATCTTGAGCTCAAGCAACAGATTTTGGACATAGCTACTCAACGTGCTGCCACTTGTAATGTCTCCCCGGCGTATGCCGTCCCAGACTTAAAGGGCGTACGCGATTCGGCCGCTGAAGACACACACCACTCTGAACAAGTCCACCCTACGTCAGACCAGCGCCGTTCGGAAGATTCCCAGATCAAGAAGGGCAGAACTACTGAGCAACACACCACTCACTCCTCACAGTACTAAATCTGCTTAGAAACGCCTGAATTTGACATACCTGCTACACTGCAGGGCTTACCAGGTATCACACACATGAATCACTTGCTGAGCAACGCCAGAGAAGAAGACAGCAGGAGAGGGAATATCTTCAGCACGAGAGACGCTCTCTCCGTATGTATGAACATAAATATAGGCTAATGGAAGCAATCAAAAGTTTTAGGTTCTCAACGTGCAAAGCGAGACTGGGAGCGGTAAAACTACACAGATTCCACAGTACTTGATCGAAGAAGGCTTCAGGTCCGTACTGTGTACACAGCCGCGCCGTGTGGCTGCCATTTCAGTTGCTGCTCATATCGTCCACGAAATGGCGGTTAAGCTAGGTAATGAAGTGGACTACTCTATGCGTTTTGAAGATTGTACCTTCAAAAAGACTACCATAAAGTATGTGACTGATGGTATGCCGCTTCGCGAATTTCTCTCAGCGGATGCTGCGACCTGGGGAGATCGTGCGAAGCAAAGCTCACGTGAGTTGCGTGACCAAACACCTGACGCATTGAGATCATCACGTGGGCTAACACAAATTGAATGCACCAATCGCATGGTGTTCATCGATGCGTAGACCCACACCGAGCATTCTTTACCAACACCAAAAACTCTTGAAGAACACTCTCCCACTCAGGTCACAGCTTCTAATGTTGGTGTTTCTCACAATTAAATCCTTCAAACAACTGACACATCTCCATAATAGACGTCTTATCCTAGGAAGCGTTTGAAGAAAGGCAGGGAATCTGTCATTCAGATAGTAAAAGCGATCTCCGTCACACAAGTCCTCAAAATTGTCTTGTCCAGACCGCCACCATAGTCGGGCCCGGTGAGCTTCCACGCTCATGATCTTCTGCAACCGTTACATCCCAAGCTTCAACTTTATTCACATCGCCTCCATACACAGTAGAAAGCGTGGAAGCAACATTGATATTCTTCGTGATATCCAAGAAAGATTGTTGTTCTTTTAATCCCAATCTTGCTCTAATCGCGTTGAGTGTTGGGATAGAACGATGTCTTTCGCGTTGCAAGTTCAAAGCGATTAAGTCGAAGGCAAACCCTTCTTCAGGAATACCGGTGAACAAGAAGTTTCGAAGTGCGTCATGCAAAAATATGTCCACTTCTTGAGCCAATGTAACGGTAGCACCGCGAATAAACGTTTCTAGATTCTTGAATTGGTTTGCAGTGCGGAAGAACATTTTGTTCAGCGGATATGGGGGAAGACAACGATTGCCTCATGCAGCACGGTTAACTTGATTTCCAACCACAGTATGCGCATCAAGAAACGCTGCCGTACTGAACAAATCAAGAATTGCTATATTCTTGTAGAACTTGAAGCCAGGGTACGGTTTTTGTCCTCGACCAACTATGGCGAGGAAGACTTCTTCAAACAAAATCTTTTCAAACTGTGCAATGCTGATCATCCTGGCTAGTTGTAACAGGAGATCGTAATCAGAAATTATGAACTACCGTTCCAATTCGTCGCATACCGAACTGCGTTCTCTCACGAAGATGGTGTGCAAAGCAGTGAGCACAGGATGTTCGTTCGCACCATGATCACCAGCAAGAAAGTATTGGGCACCTGCAGTTGGAGCATTCGAGAGCCCGAGCGTAATCAAAAGTAGCAAATTTGCGTT
>JARGSG010000044.1:0-42378 GCA_030374805.1 Gracilaria gracilis | reverse complement strand
CAGAGTGAATGGTGATAGTTTGGTGTGAGAATGGAGTAGCTGAGCACTGGGTGGCTGATTGGTAAGATAGTGCATCGAGTGGGTCAGCGGTCATGGACATAAAGGATGATTTCGAAGAGAGGTAGCTGGGTTGTTGAAAAGGTGACGAAGTGCGCGATGAGTGGTTGGGTGATGATGGTTTGGGATGAGAATGGAGTAGCTGCGCACTAGGTGGCTGGTTGGTAAGATAGTGCATCGAGTGGGTCAGCGGTCATGGACATAAAGGATGATTTCGATGAGAGGTAGCTGGGGTTGTTGAACAGGTACCGGAGTGCGCGATGAGCGGTCGGGTGATGATGGTTTGGGATGAGAATGGAGTAGCTGCGAACTGGGTGGCTGGTTGGTAATATAGTGCATCGAGTGAGTGAGCGGTTGTGGAGATGGAGGATGATTTCGATGAGAGGTAGCTGGGGTTGTTGAAGAGGTGAGGGAGTGCGCGATGAGCGGTCGGGTGATGATGGTTTGGTGTGAGAATGGAGTAGCTGCGAACTGGGTGGCTGGTTGGTAAGATAGTGCATCGAGTGAGTGAGCGGTTGTGGAGATGGAGGATGATTTCGATGAAAGGTAGCTGGCGTTGTTGAAGAGGTGACGGAGTACGCGGTGAGCGACCGGGTGATGATGGTTTGGGATGAGAATAGAGTAGCTGAGCACTGGGTGGCTGGTTGGTAAGATGGTGCATCGAGTGGGTGAGCGGTTGTGGAGATGGAGGATGATATCGATGAGAGGTAGCTGGCGTTGTTGAAGAGGTGACGGAGTGCGCGATGAGTGGTTGGGTGATGATGGTTTGGTGTGAGAATAGAGTAGCTGAGCACTGGGTGCCTGGTTGGGAAGACGATGCATCGAGTGGATGAGCGGTTGTGGAGATGGAGGATGATATCGATAAGAGGTAGCTGGGGTTGTTGAAGAGGTGACGAAGTGCGCGATGAGCGGGCCGCGTGGTGATAGTTTGGTGTGAGAATGGAGTACCTGAGCACTGGGTGGCTGATTGGTAAGATAGTGCATCGAGTGGGTCAGCGGTCATGGACATAAAGGATGATTTCGATGAGAGGTAGCTGGGGTTGTTGAAGAGGTGAGGGAGTGCGCGAGGAGCGGTCGGGTGATGATGGTTTGGTGTGAGAATGGAGTAGCTGAGCACTGGGTGGCTGATTGGTATGATGGTGCATCGAGTGGGTGAGCGGTTGTGGAGATGGAGGATGATTTCGATGAGAGGTAGCTGGCGTTGTTGAAGAGGTGACGGAGTACGCGGTGAGCGACCGGGTGATGATGGTTTGGGATGAGAATAGAGTAGCTGAGCACTGGGTGGCTGGTTGGTAAGATGGTGCATCGAGTGGGTGAGCGGTTGTGGAGATGGAGGATGATATCGATGAGAGGTAGCTGGCGTTGTTGAAGAGGTGACGGAGTGCGCGATGAGCGGTCGAATGGTGATAGTTTGGTGTGAGAATGGAGTAGCTGAGCACTGGGTGGCTGATTGGTAAGATAGTGCATCGAGTGGGTCAGCGGTCATGGACATAAAGGATGATTTCGAAGAGAGGTAGCTGGGGTTGTTGAAAAGGTGACGAAGTGCGCGATGAGTGGTTGGGTGATGATGGTTTGGGATGAGAATGGAGTAGCTGCGCACTAGGTGGCTGGTTGGTAAGATAGTGCATCGAGTGGGTCAGCGGTCATGGACATAAAGGATGATTTCGATGAGAGGTAGCTGGGGTTGTTGAAAAGGTGACGAAGTGCGCGATGAGTGGTTGGGTGATGATGGTTTGGGATGAGAATGGAGTAGCTGCGCACTAGGTGGCTGGTTGGTAAGATAGTGCATCGAGTGGGTCAGCGGTCATGGACATAAAGGATGATTTCGATGAGAGGTAGCTGGGGTTGTTGAACAGGTACCGGAGTGCGCGATGAGCGGTCGGGTGATGATGGTTTGGGATGAGAATGGAGTAGCTGCGAACTGGGTGGCTGGTTGGTAATATAGTGCATCGAGTGAGTGAGCGGTTGTGGAGATGGAGGATGATTTCGATGAGAGGTAGCTGGGGTTGTTGAAGAGGTGAGGGAGTGCGCGATGAGCGGTCGGGTGATGATGGTTTGGTGTGAGAATGGAGTAGCTGCGAACTGGGTGGCTGGTTGGTAAGATAGTGCATCGAGTGAGTGAGCGGTTGTGGAGATGGAGGATGATTTCGATGAAAGGTAGCTGGCGTTGTTGAAGAGGTGACGGAGTACGCGGTGAGCGACCGGGTGATGATGGTTTGGGATGAGAATAGAGTAGCTGAGCACTGGGTGGCTGGTTGGTAAGATGGTGCATCGAGTGGGTGAGCGGTTGTGGAGATGGAGGATGATATCGATGAGAGGTAGCTGGCGTTGTTGAAGTGGTGACGGAGTGCGCGATGAGCGGCCGCGTGGTGATAGTTTGGTGTGAGAATGGAGTACCTGAGCACTGGGTGGCTGATTGGTAAGATAGTGCATCGAGTGGGTCAGCGGTCATGGACATAAAGGATGATTTCGATGAGAGGTAGCTGGGGTTGTTGAAGAGGTGAGGGAGTGCGCGAGGAGCGGTCGGGTGATGATGGTTTGGTGTGAGAATGGAGTAGCTGAGCACTGGGTGGCTGATTGGTATGATGGTGCATCGAGTGGGTGAGCGGTTGTGGAGATGGAGGATGATTTCGATGAGAGGTAGCTGGCGTTGTTGAAGAGGTGACGGAGTACGCGGTGAGCGACCGGGTGATGATGGTTTGGGATGAGAATAGAGTAGCTGAGCACTGGGTGGCTGGTTGGTAAGATGGTGCATCGAGTGGGTGAGCGGTTGTGGAGATGGAGGATGATATCGATGAGAGGTAGCTGGCGTTGTTGAAGAGGTGACGGAGTGCGCGATGAGCGGTCGAATGGTGATAGTTTGGTGTGAGAATGGAGTAGCTGAGCACTGGGTGGCTGATTGGTAAGATAGTGCATCGAGTGGGTCAGCGGTCATGGACATAAAGGATGATTTCGAAGAGAGGTAGCTGGGGTTGTTGAAAAGGTGACGAAGTGCGCGATGAGTGGTTGGGTGATGATGGTTTGGGATGAGAATGGAGTAGCTGCGCACTAGGTGGCTGGTTGGTAAGATAGTGCATCGAGTGGGTCAGCGGTCATGGACATAAAGGATGATTTCGATGAGAGGTAGCTGGGGTTGTTGAAAAGGTGACGAAGTGCGCGATGAGTGGTTGGGTGATGATGGTTTGGGATGAGAATGGAGTAGCTGCGCACTAGGTGGCTGGTTGGTAAGATAGTGCATCGAGTGGGTCAGCGGTCATGGACATAAAGGATGATTTCGATGAGAGGTAGCTGGGGTTGTTGAACAGGTACCGGAGTGCGCGATGAGCGGTCGGGTGATGATGGTTTGGGATGAGAATGGAGTAGCTGCGAACTGGGTGGCTGGTTGGTAATATAGTGCATCGAGTGAGTGAGCGGTTGTGGAGATGGAGGATGATTTCGATGAGAGGTAGCTGGGGTTGTTGAAGAGGTGAGGGAGTGCGCGAGGAGCGGTCGGGTGATGATGGTTTGGTGTGAGAATGGAGTAGCTGCGAACTGGGTGGCTGGTTGGTAAGATAGTGCATCGAGTGAGTGAGCGGTTGTGGAGATGGAGGATGATTTCGATGAAAGGTAGCTGGCGTTGTTGAAGAGGTGACGGAGTACGCGGTGAGCGACCGGGTGATGATGGTTTGGGATGAGAATAGAGTAGCTGAGCACTGGGTGGCTGGTTGGTAAGATGGTGCATCGAGTGGGTGAGCGGTTGTGGAGATGGAGGATGATATCGATGAGAGGTAGCTGGCGTTGTTGAAGAGGTGACGGAGTGCGCGATGAGTGGTTGGGTGATGATGGTTTGGTGTGAGAATAGAGTAGCTGAGCACTGGGTGCCTGGTTGGGAAGACGATGCATCGAGTGGATGAGCGGTTGTGGAGATGGAGGATGATATCGATAAGAGGTAGCTGGGGTTGTTGAAGAGGTGACGAAGTGCGCGATGAGCGGCCGCGTGGTGATAGTTTGGTGTGAGAATGGAGTACCTGAGCACTGGGTGGCTGATTGGTAAGATAGTGCATCGAGTGGGTCAGCGGTCATGGACATAAAGGATGATTTCGATGAGAGGTAGCTGGGGTTGTTGAAGAGGTGAGGGAGTGCGCGAGGAGCGGTCGGGTGATGATGGTTTGGTGTGAGAATGGAGTAGCTGAGCACTGGGTGGCTGATTGGTATGATGGTGCATCGAGTGGGGTGAGCGGTTGTGGAGATGGAGGATGATTTCGATGAGAGGTAGCTGGCGTTGTTGAAGAGGTGACGGAGTACGCGGTGAGCGACCGGGTGATGATGGTTTGGGATGAGAATAGAGTAGCTGAGCACTGGGTGGCTGGTTGGTAAGATGGTGCATCGAGTGGGTGAGCGGTTGTGGAGATGGAGGATGATATCGATGAGAGGTAGCTGGCGTTGTTGAAGAGGTGACGGAGTGCGCGATGAGCGGTCGAATGGTGATAGTTTGGTGTGAGAATGGAGTAGCTGAGCACTGGGTGGCTGATTGGTAAGATAGTGCATCGAGTGGGTCAGCGGTCATGGACATAAAGGATGATTTCGAAGAGAGGTAGCTGGGGTTGTTGAAAAGGTGACGAAGTGCGCGATGAGTGGTTGGGTGATGATGGTTTGGGATGAGAATGGAGTAGCTGCGCACTAGGTGGCTGGTTGGTAAGATAGTGCATCGAGTGGGTCAGCGGTCATGGACATAAAGGATGATTTCGATGAGAGGTAGCTGGGGTTGTTGAACAGGTACCGGAGTGCGCGATGAGCGGTCGGGTGATGATGGTTTGGGATGAGAATGGAGTAGCTGCGAACTGGGTGGCTGGTTGGTAATATAGTGCATCGAGTGAGTGAGCGGTTGTGGAGATGGAGGATGATTTCGATGAGAGGTAGCTGGGGTTGTTGAAGAGGTGAGGGAGTGCGCGATGAGCGGTCGGGTGATGATGGTTTGGTGTGAGAATGGAGTAGCTGCGAACTGGGTGGCTGGTTGGTAAGATAGTGCATCGAGTGAGTGAGCGGTTGTGGAGATGGAGGATGATTTCGATGAAAGGTAGCTGGCGTTGTTGAAGAGGTGACGGAGTACGCGGTGAGCGACCGGGTGATGATGGTTTGGGATGAGAATAGAGTAGCTGAGCACTGGGTGGCTGGTTGGTAAGATGGTGCATCGAGTGGGTGAGCGGTTGTGGAGATGGAGGATGATATCGATGAGAGGTAGCTGGCGTTGTTGAAGAGGTGACGGAGTGCGCGATGAGTGGTTGGGTGATGATGGTTTGGTGTGAGAATAGAGTAGCTGAGCACTGGGTGCCTGGTTGGGAAGACGATGCATCGAGTGGATGAGCGGTTGTGGAGATGGAGGATGATATCGATAAGAGGTAGCTGGGGTTGTTGAAGAGGTGACGAAGTGCGCGATGAGCGGCCGCGTGGTGATAGTTTGGTGTGAGAATGGAGTACCTGAGCACTGGGTGGCTGATTGGTAAGATAGTGCATCGAGTGGGTCAGCGGTCATGGACATAAAGGATGATTTCGATGAGAGGTAGCTGGGGTTGTTGAAGAGGTGAGGGAGTGCGCGAGGAGCGGTCGGGTGATGATGGTTTGGTGTGAGAATGGAGTAGCTGAGCACTGGGTGGCTGATTGGTATGATGGTGCATCGAGTGGGTGAGCGGTTGTGGAGATGGAGGATGATTTCGATGAGAGGTAGCTGGCGTTGTTGAAGAGGTGACGGAGTACGCGGTGAGCGACCGGGTGATGATGGTTTGGGATGAGAATAGAGTAGCTGAGCACTGGGTGGCTGGTTGGTAAGATGGTGCATCGAGTGGGTGAGCGGTTGTGGAGATGGAGGATGATATCGATGAGAGGTAGCTGGCGTTGTTGAAGAGGTGACGGAGTGCGCGATGAGCGGTCGAATGGTGATAGTTTGGTGTGAGAATGGAGTAGCTGAGCACTGGGTGGCTGATTGGTAAGATAGTGCATCGAGTGGGTCAGCGGTCATGGACATAAAGGATGATTTCGAAGAGAGGTAGCTGGGGTTGTTGAAAAGGTGACGAAGTGCGCGATGAGTGGTTGGGTGATGATGGTTTGGGATGAGAATGGAGTAGCTGCGCACTAGGTGGCTGGTTGGTAAGATAGTGCATCGAGTGGGTCAGCGGTCATGGACATAAAGGATGATTTCGATGAGAGGTAGCTGGGGTTGTTGAAAAGGTGACGAAGTGCGCGATGAGTGGTTGGGTGATGATGGTTTGGGATGAGAATGGAGTAGCTGCGCACTAGGTGGCTGGTTGGTAAGATAGTGCATCGAGTGGGTCAGCGGTCATGGACATAAAGGATGATTTCGATGAGAGGTAGCTGGGGTTGTTGAACAGGTACCGGAGTGCGCGATGAGCGGTCGGGTGATGATGGTTTGGGATGAGAATGGAGTAGCTGCGAACTGGGTGGCTGGTTGGTAATATAGTGCATCGAGTGAGTGAGCGGTTGTGGAGATGGAGGATGATTTCGATGAGAGGTAGCTGGGGTTGTTGAAGAGGTGAGGGAGTGCGCGATGAGCGGTCGGGTGATGATGGTTTGGTGTGAGAATGGAGTAGCTGCGAACTGGGTGGCTGGTTGGTAAGATAGTGCATCGAGTGAGTGAGCGGTTGTGGAGATGGAGGATGATTTCGATGAAAGGTAGCTGGCGTTGTTGAAGAGGTGACGGAGTACGCGGTGAGCGACCGGGTGATGATGGTTTGGGATGAGAATAGAGTAGCTGAGCACTGGGTGGCTGGTTGGTAAGATGGTGCATCGAGTGGGTGAGCGGTTGTGGAGATGGAGGATGATATCGATGAGAGGTAGCTGGCGTTGTTGAAGTGGTGACGGAGTGCGCGATGAGTGGTTGGGTGATGATGGTTTGGTGTGAGAATAGAGTAGCTGAGCACTGGGTGCCTGGTTGGGAAGACGATGCATCGAGTGGATGAGCGGTTGTGGAGATGGAGGATGATATCGATAAGAGGTAGCTGGGGTTGTTGAAGAGGTGACGAAGTGCGCGATGAGCGGCCGCGTGGTGATAGTTTGGTGTGAGAATGGAGTACCTGAGCACTGGGTGGCTGATTGGTAAGATAGTGCATCGAGTGGGTCAGCGGTCATGGACATAAAGGATGATTTCGATGAGAGGTAGCTGGGGTTGTTGAAGAGGTGAGGGAGTGCGCGAGGAGCGGTCGGGTGATGATGGTTTGGTGTGAGAATGGAGTAGCTGAGCACTGGGTGGCTGATTGGTATGATGGTGCATCGAGTGGGTGAGCGGTTGTGGAGATGGAGGATGATTTCGATGAGAGGTAGCTGGCGTTGTTGAAGAGGTGACGGAGTACGCGGTGAGCGACCGGGTGATGATGGTTTGGGATGAGAATAGAGTAGCTGAGCACTGGGTGGCTGGTTGGTAAGATGGTGCATCGAGTGGGTGAGCGGTTGTGGAGATGGAGGATGATATCGATGAGAGGTAGCTGGCGTTGTTGAAGAGGTGACGGAGTGCGCGATGAGCGGTCGAATGGTGATAGTTTGGTGTGAGAATGGAGTAGCTGAGCACTGGGTGGCTGATTGGTAAGATAGTGCATCGAGTGGGTCAGCGGTCATGGACATAAAGGATGATTTCGAAGAGAGGTAGCTGGGGTTGTTGAAAAGGTGACGAAGTGCGCGATGAGTGGTTGGGTGATGATGGTTTGGGATGAGAATGGAGTAGCTGCGCACTAGGTGGCTGGTTGGTAAGATAGTGCATCGAGTGGGTCAGCGGTCATGGACATAAAGGATGATTTCGATGAGAGGTAGCTGGGGTTGTTGAAAAGGTGACGAAGTGCGCGATGAGTGGTTGGGTGATGATGGTTTGGGATGAGAATGGAGTAGCTGCGCACTAGGTGGCTGGTTGGTAAGATAGTGCATCGAGTGGGTCAGCGGTCATGGACATAAAGGATGATTTCGATGAGAGGTAGCTGGGGTTGTTGAACAGGTACCGGAGTGCGCGATGAGCGGTCGGGTGATGATGGTTTGGGATGAGAATGGAGTAGCTGCGAACTGGGTGGCTGGTTGGTAATATAGTGCATCGAGTGAGTGAGCGGTTGTGGAGATGGAGGATGATTTCGATGAGAGGTAGCTGGGGTTGTTGAAGAGGTGAGGGAGTGCGCGATGAGCGGTCGGGTGATGATGGTTTGGTGTGAGAATGGAGTAGCTGCGAACTGGGTGGCTGGTTGGTAAGATAGTGCATCGAGTGAGTGAGCGGTTGTGGAGATGGAGGATGATTTCGATGAAAGGTAGCTGGCGTTGTTGAAGAGGTGACGGAGTACGCGGTGAGCGACCGGGTGATGATGGTTTGGGATGAGAATAGAGTAGCTGAGCACTGGGTGGCTGGTTGGTAAGATGGTGCATCGAGTGGGTGAGCGGTTGTGGAGATGGAGGATGATATCGATGAGAGGTAGCTGGCGTTGTTGAAGAGGTGACGGAGTGCGCGATGAGTGGTTGGGTGATGATGGTTTGGTGTGAGAATAGAGTAGCTGAGCACTGGGTGCCTGGTTGGGAAGACGATGCATCGAGTGGATGAGCGGTTGTGGAGATGGAGGATGATATCGATAAGAGGTAGCTGGGGTTGTTGAAGAGGTGACGAAGTGCGCGATGAGCGGCCGCGTGGTGATAGTTTGGTGTGAGAATGGAGTACCTGAGCACTGGGTGGCTGATTGGTAAGATAGTGCATCGAGTGGGTCAGCGGTCATGGACATAAAGGATGATTTCGATGAGAGGTAGCTGGGGTTGTTGAAGAGGTGAGGGAGTGCGCGAGGAGCGGTCGGGTGATGATGGTTTGGTGTGAGAATGGAGTAGCTGAGCACTGGGTGGCTGATTGGTATGATGGTGCATCGAGTGGGTGAGCGGTTGTGGAGATGGAGGATGATTTCGATGAGAGGTAGCTGGCGTTGTTGAAGAGGTGACGGAGTACGCGGTGAGCGACCGGGTGATGATGGTTTGGGATGAGAATAGAGTAGCTGAGCACTGGGTGGCTGGTTGGTAAGATGGTGCATCGAGTGGGTGAGCGGTTGTGGAGATGGAGGATGATATCGATGAGAGGTAGCTGGCGTTGTTGAAGAGGTGACGGAGTGCGCGATGAGCGGTCGAATGGTGATAGTTTGGTGTGAGAATGGAGTAGCTGAGCACTGGGTGGCTGATTGGTAAGATAGTGCATCGAGTGGGTCAGCGGTCATGGACATAAAGGATGATTTCGAAGAGAGGTAGCTGGGGTTGTTGAAAAGGTGACGAAGTGCGCGATGAGTGGTTGGGTGATGATGGTTTGGGATGAGAATGGAGTAGCTGCGCACTAGGTGGCTGGTTGGTAAGATAGTGCATCGAGTGGGTCAGCGGTCATGGACATAAAGGATGATTTCGATGAGAGGTAGCTGGGGTTGTTGAAAAGGTGACGAAGTGCGCGATGAGTGGTTGGGTGATGATGGTTTGGGATGAGAATGGAGTAGCTGCGCACTAGGTGGCTGGTTGGTAAGATAGTGCATCGAGTGGGTCAGCGGTCATGGACATAAAGGATGATTTCGATGAGAGGTAGCTGGGGTTGTTGAACAGGTACCGGAGTGCGCGATGAGCGGTCGGGTGATGATGGTTTGGGATGAGAATGGAGTAGCTGCGAACTGGGTGGCTGGTTGGTAATATAGTGCATCGAGTGAGTGAGCGGTTGTGGAGATGGAGGATGATTTCGATGAGAGGTAGCTGGGGTTGTTGAAGAGGTGAGGGAGTGCGCGATGAGCGGTCGGGTGATGATGGTTTGGTGTGAGAATGGAGTAGCTGCGAACTGGGTGGCTGGTTGGTAAGATAGTGCATCGAGTGAGTGAGCGGTTGTGGAGATGGAGGATGATTTCGATGAAAGGTAGCTGGCGTTGTTGAAGAGGTGACGGAGTACGCGGTGAGCGACCGGGTGATGATGGTTTGGGATGAGAATAGAGTAGCTGAGCACTGGGTGGCTGGTTGGTAAGATGGTGCATCGAGTGGGTGAGCGGTTGTGGAGATGGAGGATGATATCGATGAGAGGTAGCTGGCGTTGTTGAAGTGGTGACGGAGTGCGCGATGAGTGGTTGGGTGATGATGGTTTGGTGTGAGAATAGAGTAGCTGAGCACTGGGTGCCTGGTTGGGAAGACGATGCATCGAGTGGATGAGCGGTTGTGGAGATGGAGGATGATATCGATAAGAGGTAGCTGGGGTTGTTGAAGAGGTGACGAAGTGCGCGATGAGCGGCCGCGTGGTGATAGTTTGGTGTGAGAATGGAGTACCTGAGCACTGGGTGGCTGATTGGTAAGATAGTGCATCGAGTGGGTCAGCGGTCATGGACATAAAGGATGATTTCGATGAGAGGTAGCTGGGGTTGTTGAAGAGGTGAGGGAGTGCGCGAGGAGCGGTCGGGTGATGATGGTTTGGTGTGAGAATGGAGTAGCTGAGCACTGGGTGGCTGATTGGTATGATGGTGCATCGAGTGGGTGAGCGGTTGTGGAGATGGAGGATGATTTCGATGAGAGGTAGCTGGCGTTGTTGAAGAGGTGACGGAGTACGCGGTGAGCGACCGGGTGATGATGGTTTGGGATGAGAATAGAGTAGCTGAGCACTGGGTGGCTGGTTGGTAAGATGGTGCATCGAGTGGGTGAGCGGTTGTGGAGATGGAGGATGATATCGATGAGAGGTAGCTGGCGTTGTTGAAGAGGTGACGGAGTGCGCGATGAGCGGTCGAATGGTGATAGTTTGGTGTGAGAATGGAGTAGCTGAGCACTGGGTGGCTGATTGGTAAGATAGTGCATCGAGTGGGTCAGCGGTCATGGACATAAAGGATGATTTCGAAGAGAGGTAGCTGGGGTTGTTGAAAAGGTGACGAAGTGCGCGATGAGTGGTTGGGTGATGATGGTTTGGGATGAGAATGGAGTAGCTGCGCACTAGGTGGCTGGTTGGTAAGATAGTGCATCGAGTGGGTCAGCGGTCATGGACATAAAGGATGATTTCGATGAGAGGTAGCTGGGGTTGTTGAAAAGGTGACGAAGTGCGCGATGAGTGGTTGGGTGATGATGGTTTGGGATGAGAATGGAGTAGCTGCGCACTAGGTGGCTGGTTGGTAAGATAGTGCATCGAGTGGGTCAGCGGTCATGGACATAAAGGATGATTTCGATGAGAGGTAGCTGGGGTTGTTGAACAGGTACCGGAGTGCGCGATGAGCGGTCGGGTGATGATGGTTTGGGATGAGAATGGAGTAGCTGCGAACTGGGTGGCTGGTTGGTAATATAGTGCATCGAGTGAGTGAGCGGTTGTGGAGATGGAGGATGATTTCGATGAGAGGTAACTGGGAAGGGCTGCAGCACTGAGGCTGCCTGAGTGCTTTCTGGGCGCTTTGAATGGTTTATCGGTCTGCAGATTGTGTAAAAATAATGTGTACAATGGTAGGCGGGTGATGGGAGGTACGAGGAATCGGCATTAGTTGTCGATCAGGTGTTTATTTGTTATCGTTGCTATATAATGGTATAATAGATATTAGTTTAAGACCATGTTGGATGCAGGTTCCGAATTTGTTTCACTTTTGAGGGTAAATGCCGTTTCAAAGGCAAACGCAAGCTAAACCCCATTTTTAAACCCCATTTTTCTTTTTTTCACTTGCGTTAGGAAGCAGCTCTCCAACCCCTAAAACACCGCAACAAACCCGGGGTTTGCAAAAGTTGATTTAATGCGAGGAAATGATGGTGGCGGGTGGGCAATGCCTGGCTACATACGCCTCCTGACAGCGTTCAAGTCCGTCGTGGAACATTTAAGGGGCCGATATTTGGGTTTGGGAGCTATGGCAATGCAAGCAAGTCCACGGGAAAGATGATGGAAGGAGTCGATTTAATGGGAGGAAATGATGGGGGTCGGTGGGCCGTGGTTGGCTCCATGCCTCTCTTGATAGTGATAGCCAGATGCGCCGTCCGAGAGCCTTTGAGCGAGTCGTTTTAGGTCGTCGTCGTCGAGTCGTTTTGGGTCTTTTGGGACGCCGTTTGTGCTTTAGAAATAAGGCCGGAAGGGACTTCGGGAGTGAATCGGGGAAAATTGGATTGGCAAACCACGGTGCAAACCCCGACTTAAACCCCAACTTTGCCCATTTGGCTTGCTCTTTGCGTGGCGAAAGCAAACCCGCAAATCCTTATACAAACCCCAAAAACCGCAAAGAACCCTAAACCCCTAAAACCCCTAAACCCCTAAAACCTATTCCCCTAATTCCCCTAATTCCCCTAAATTCCCCTAATCAAACCCTAAACCCCTAAACCCTAAATCAACCCCTAATTCCCCTAAATTCCCCTAATCAACCCCTAATCAAACCCCTAGAGCGCGTACAACACCGTTATCCGCCCAAAAGGACCGGTGGAGCCCGCTAGTCAGCACGTCCACCTTGGTTCAAGCCGCCTGGCTCCCGTCCCCGATTACTCGGATCAACCCTTCGTCGCACAGGTAATGCAGTGATGACCAAAAATGCCGAGCACACACGTAGTGCACGGACTTCAACAACAACAGCTGAGCACAAAGCTAGTGCCCAGACTTCAATAAAAATGGTCTCAACCTCTCAGATCAGAACCCGCAAACACGACGCGGGGATCCCAACAACAACAACAATAGTGGGAGACCAAACAAATCGGATAGCGATCGACAACAAGGGCAACAACGAGCACCCAAACACAATCACGAAAGAGAGTCAACGTCGAACCACTACCAACACAACGCCCTCAGGGAGGAACGCAATCGAAAAAGGGAATTACAACACCAACGAAACAAACCAATAACACAAGAAACGGAATCGAACAAACAACAGAAACATCAACAACGGCGATGAATAACGAGGTTGGCGGTGAGGGAGAGCGGCAGTAAGGGAATCATGACGAACAAAAATCGGCAGAGGTCAGCGGGGCTGGGCCGATAACCTGCTGGAGGTTATAGCTGGAAGGGAAAGTTGAGGGGATGCAAGGGAAGTTCGCCAGCTCTGGCTGGGATTTACTTGGAGGTGCTTAGCTCACAACTTATATAGCAGTTCTTCGTCGCACCACCGAACAACTCCAACTCTGAGTAAAACCTAAGCCACTAAGCAGGGACACTCAATACTACCAATCGTCTTCTAACATGACATGGTAACGCTGCCACAATTCATGACAGCTTACAAGTAACAAGGCACCACAGTGCACAGCAGTGCACAGCAGTGCACAGCAGTGCAAAACAATTCCGTAATACTGCACAACAATGTACAACAATGTACAACCATGCGCATCCATGACAGTGCATACACACAATACGACAGCGCACCATAATGACCAGACCACGACAATCCATACACAAACACCCGCACCTGTTGCCTGCAACCTGTAATCAGTACACGACGCCATAATGTGTATGTCTAGGCTCACCAAGTCACACGTCAGCAACAAGTACCTGTAAACCATATGGCCTGAACCAAACACAGCCAACAAGTTCCATGCATCCAGATACATACATGTGCATGCAGCACTACCCGAACATGATGTCAACCACTCATCAGTGTCAACACTCGTGCACCATGTACCAAGTATCTACATTGCTACATGTGCACACTGTGCACCTCGACCACTCTAGACAACGTGTCCTGGTGTACAGTCTGTCTGTACGAACCCATCTGAACACCTTGATATTCGACACAGCACCACATCTGACACGTTCATCCAATGGTGGCTCTTCCACCATCCAACACAATGGAGCGTATCCAACACAATGGAGCGTATCCAACACAATGGAGCGTATCCAACACAATGGAGCGTACAGAACGACATCCGTCATAGTTTCACATACCAAGGTACCATTCTAGACTTGTCACATGTGAACAGCTTGATGTCAGTGACAGCATGACATCCAACACCCTCCCTCTGTTACTGACTTCAAGCGAGTCGCACAAGCACCAACAGCACAATTAACTTGGTGTAATATGTGCAATGCAACCCTTTCAGTAATATCGTGCAGAGGGATGGTGACAGCCAGTTCAACAGCCTAATGAGTTGTGTCAAAGTCCATATTCGTACATCAATGACCAGTGTACTTCTACCACACTTGCGTACTGTTTGACTTAATATGAGAGTGACAGCATCGGGTCTTCTTTCGACACCCTCCCTCTGTCACTCACTTCAATCGCAGTAATCCAACACTTGTAACGAAGGCAATGAGACACCATCTTCTAAGCAGGAAAGAACTGACGAGACACTGAGAGGTTAAATCTCAGGATGATCTTCAGCAACCCTCCCTCTCTCACTGACCTTAAAAGCAAATTGAATTCCAGTTCTTTTCAAACCTGCAAAGCAACACACTTTCTGCCTCAATGCCATCACAGAAGCGATGTAGACATGCACAAATGACAACCTTCTAGATCCTTGAACTATATATTTTCTCCAAGTATGTAACAAAATAACAACCTCTTGGAAAATCTTCTCTTCTGTAGGTTTAACAGACATGCAAATCAGGACAACCTTCTGGTTCACCCACAGTCATTTGAACACCAGACATTTTCTTTTTTTTCAATCAATTTCTTTTTATTTATAGTGTTCCCAATGTCCCATGAAGAGCAGCAGGGTAGCACTGTCAAGGTGTAAACTAACTTGGTCAATTACGAACCAATGCAATCATTCTTACTACTTATAGCACAGATTTACAGCTGTACTTCTTCCAATACATCTAGTATTTCGGTCGCCTCCTGTTTCTCTCCAGGTGACCAATCTTCCATTCCGAGTAGTACCTTCAGTCTTCCGTACTTCCAGTACTCGTTTCCAAGTACATCACGTGCCTCCATTGGGTTCGCTGGGAACTCATTGAAGTACCATCGGATACCCATCATTCGGTGCGAAACTTTGCGCAACCGAAGAACGGGTGGGTATTTTCCATTTGCACCACACGGGATTTTGCGAACGCGTCTTGCCGAGGCAAGTTTCCACTCCGCATCCCGTATACTTCGTATTCCTTTTGTACAAACATTATCAATTTCAGCTCGTAGTGCCGAAATAGAAGGATATGCATTATACAGCGACAGCTGCCGACATGCCCGGTTCACCTTCAACTGTCGCGATCTGTGTTCCAATTCAAGGTTCAATGCCGTCTCACGACACGATTGATAATGCCGTAGACGTTTGGAGGCGAACTCAATTCGTCGCAGAGCCGCCGACTCTAAACGACAAAGTGCACGCATCATCGGCACCCGATATGTTCCAAACCGAGATGCCATTTTGCAAGAATCAGTTTGAAGAACGTTGCCTCAAGCTTCACTATCGCCATTTCCAAATGAGGCGTGAGCGGTACAAGATGCAACGCATATTCGTAAATCGACCTCACGAATGCGCGGTACAAACTCACACAGCTGCGCGTATCAAATCCATTCCGGTGCAGACCAGCACCGGCTAGGCTTCCTAATCGACGTTGAGCATTTTGCACCCGTTCCATGTGCTTGTCGGCTGTTACTCCACTGGTGTTTAGAGACACCCCCAGATATACTGCACTACGTACCACGCTCAGCTTATCACCAGCAAGTGTGAATATTGCAGAGTGGTTTTGGTTTGCAGGCAGTTGCAGTACCATCGACTTGCCGTTTGCAGTGTTCCACGGCATTTGCATTTCTTTGCCCCAACTACTGCATATGTCTAGCAGTTGTTGCAGCCCGCTATCAGTCTTCGCCATCAGAATCACATCGTCGGCAAATGCACTTGCACCTCGATCCGACACATGATATGGCACCTCCTGCACTCGATATAGCATGGAATCAATATACATGTTGAACAATGTACAGCTGAATGGGTCACCTTGAGGCACTCCAAGAGTCATTTGTACTTGTTCATCTTTCCAATTTCCATTTATGAAAGCGTTGACTGGTTGCAGCAGCAAAGTAGTCATTGCCGCATGCTTCGGTTGTAGCCTAGATGCGCACACTTGCGACAATAGTTTTCGGTTAACTTTGTCGTACGCCTTCGTTAGATCCAGTACTGCCACACGCGAGTGGCCGTTTGTGATGATGTTACTCACCTCCACAATCGACTGTTCTGTTCCATTGTACTTTGAGAACCCATACTGTTACTCATGAAACTCGATATAGTTCATCACGATCGAGTTTAATGCAGCCGAAATTGCTTTGCGCAAGTGCGACAGAATAGAGATCGGTCGGTAGTTGGATGGTACCGAGATGTCGCCTTTCTTGTATATGGGCGATATACGTGTCTGCCGCAACGTTGATGGTAGATATGCCAACTTGCCACACGCTCGCCACAGCTTGAGAAGCGTGGAAGCGCACAAAGTTGGACTCACCTGTAGCATTTCCGATGCCACGTTATCGCGCCCAATCGATCTTCCCTTCTTTGCATCCTTCGATCGATTTTTCCAATGCAATCCGGAACGAGTTCGGAACATCAAATGTGACTGCTTTCACCCCACATTCGGGTGGCTGGTACTCGGCAATAAACTCAGCGTAGTCCTGTGAGTCTAATGGATTTCCTCGTTCCAGTGCCCGTGCGCTATGTTGAGATCATAATTTCATCACCGAGTTGATTCGATTCACTGTTTGAGATGCTGTTTCGTCCTCGGCGGTTTCAAGAAATTCGTCCAACAGTTGTCTCTTCTTTGCCCGACAACGACGTTTAATGAATCGGTCAATCACCTTGTACACATTCCACATTTGAATGTTACCACTTCGTTTCCACCGTTTGTAATATGTAGATCGCACACGACTCAACTGGTCAAGACTAGAATCCCAGAAGAATCGATAGGGGTCAGGGACGCATTGATACGGAAGTGATCCAGGGGCTACTGATTGTGTCCACAAGTTGGCAACAAGCATCCTCCAGATCCTCTTCTGAGGTTGCGTGGTCAAAACGAGAAGCCACATTAGGCAAATTGGCTTTGTAATATGTCTGAGCGTCTTCGATTCTGTCCACGCATTTGAGTTGCGCCCTCGAAATCTTTGGTTTCCGAGGTGAGAATTGAGTTGTCATCCAGTCAATGTCGGCAACCACCATGTTGTGATCCGAGACTGCATCCCACGATCCACTGGTTCAGCTGATGAGGATTGCTCTGAACTCGATACCACAACGTTCCAGACACCTTTGATTCGGCATGCGGCACGAAGGCGATGGCGCCAAAGGGTATAATCTTCCTCACGCTTACCATAAAAGCGTGGGATCTTGACACCAGAGTTGGTTTCAGACTCAACTTCCGAGTCCGACATGTTCCAAAACAGATGTTACCAAACTCCAGTACAAGGGATTTCACGAGTAGAAGAGAAACGAAGGAATCAGAGAAGCGGCGTGAGGGAAACAATTCTTCCTTAACAAAGGAGGGGTAGGGCTGGAGTGGAGTAAGGACTCAACACTAAACAGCGGGGACGCCAGCGGGAGACTCTGTAACGAAGTCTGCAACGCTCGTCTGGACGCGTCCAGTACGCGATCACAAGCGGAGTGGAACTCGACGCTTGGAGTATACTCACGGGGTGAGAGACAACCAACCCGGAGCAGAAAGGGCAGAGTGAAGGATGCAATGCCGCTTCCCCACAAGCAAGTAAAAGAAAAGCTGGAGTGGATTCAAGCTCAACACTCAACAGCGAGGACGCCAGCGGAGACTGTGGGGGTAGTCTGCAACGCTCGTCGGGACGCGTCCCGTACGCGATCACAGGCGGAGTTCGGAGACTCGACGCCTGGAGCAAGCTCACGGGTGAGGTACAACTCGAACCCGGAATGATGATGAAACTTCTTAGGCGGGCGCACTGACAGGAGAAACTACCTCCGCTACCCTGTGGGTCCGAACCCCTGGTCCCCGGTCACTCTCTCCGGGTGAGGCACGATTTGATCACCTGCCAAGCTCTGCGTACTTCAGAGCGAGGCGCTGTTAGTCCCTACGAGAAGTCCCAAGGAGGGTACTAGTCGAGATACACGTTCCCCAGTTGAACCCTTGCTGGTCTCTTACGAGAAAGTAGCTCTGTCTTTCGGCGCAGTACGGTCGCTTCTACGGTTCCAAGCCCGTTTCATCGACCTCCGTACTCCACGGACGCAGAGCAGGATTTGCTGTCTCCCTTGTCTCGAGCCGGCGGGTTACTAACAAACGCGATATGTGTTCACCATTCGCCAGAGAGAAAACAGCGGGATACTCTAACGCAGATAGGAAAACTTCCAAAGAAAAGTAGTAAGTAAGAAATGAGCGCGACGTCTGCAAGTTGTTGACGCTCTGGGCCCATAACCTAACGAAACGCACGCAGGTAGGGTAGAAAGGGAAGTAAGTAGAGATGGATATTGAAGAAAGAGAAAGTAAAACAAGTGAAGGTTGACGGCCTTGGGTCGACCCGTTTACTCGAGGGTCGTCGATCGCAACCTACAAATACCCTAGCGCGCGCTTCACCGTCGTCGCAGCAAGCGACGACGGCGGTCATTAAAAGTTGCACGTGTGTGCAGTTGTACACGGAAAGTGCGCGCAAACTGGAGTACAACAATTTCAAATAACTAAATCAATCAACACTACAAATCCATTGCCAGTCCTTTGATTCAGAACCAGATCTAAAAAATCATCAATTTGCATGGTGGCACTCCAACCGCCTTGCGCATCCCAGAATCGCATATTGCATGCAAAACCGCCCATTCCAGCCTAGGGAAGCACATCCTCGCTATCTGCATAGTCAGTCTTACTACTCTAAGCCTCGTCCAACCACAGAGCTGCGCTTGGCCCATACCACCATAACTCTCCATACAATCCATGGCATTTGTAGACACCACGTTGCACAAGAACATTTGCAGTAGCCAATCATATTGCCGTTTCACGTTGGGGTTGAGCAGAGGCGCATATGCGCTTTTGCGAAGAGGGTGCCCAAAAGTGCCCATCGTCCCCTGCAACTTTGCTTCCAAGTAGTCCGAGACCAACCTGTAGGACTGACCGGCACTCGACCATGTCCCAACATCAACATACATCGCAACCTTCTGATACTTTCATTGTACTCAGACATGCATAAAGACAACCTTCCGGAATGCGTAGGGGAAAACAGTTTCATAGAGTCTCAGGCATGAAAACACTCAACCTCCTGAGCTCTAGTAAACACAGAAGCAAAAGCAAGCAACAAACAAATGATCATCAGGCCCACTGGCAGGAAATACTATTCCCGGTACCCTAGGGAGTCGGACCCCTGACCTCCGGAGACCTTCCGGGTAGGAAACGACTTCTTCAGTCTACCTCCTCCTGCGTTCCCGGAGAAGGCGCGTTGCTCTCTACGAGATATCCAGAGGATGGTTAATGGCCAAAGATATGCCTTCACCAAGTAAAACCCTCTCTGATCTCTTGCAAGAACTTGCGCGACCTTGAAACAGCAGCTACATTGACACCCAAGGTACGCTTCTAGCGAGCAATCAATGAAGATCACAAGCGGCCTGATCCCAATGGGAGGTCAGCCTTCGATACGTTGCCTCCCCGTACTAAAAGCCCACTGGACAAGCCAATGAGTCAGTTGCACGGATCAAAAGCTCCTTATGGATGCCTTCACCGCCGTCCAAGCACCTAACACACAGTCAGGTTCAACAAACAAAAGTCAAACACCACAACCAAAGTGCAGTACGCCACGGCACCCCGTTAGCTTCAGCGCGTACAACACCGTTATCCGCCCAAAAGGACCGGTGGAGCCCGCTAGTCAGCACGTCCACCTTGGTTCAAGCCGCCTGGCTCCCGTCCCCGATTACTTGGATCAACCCTTCGTCGCACAGGTAATGCAGTGATGACCAAAAATGCCGAGCACACACGTAGTGCACGGACTTCAACAACAACAGCTGAGCACAAAGCTAGTGCCCAGACTTCAATAAAAATGGTCTCAACCTCTCAGATCAGAACCCGCAAACACGACGCGGGGATCCCAACAACAACAACAATAGTGGGAGACCAAACAAATCGGATAGCGATCGACAACAAGGGCAACAACGAGCACCCAAACACAATCACGAAAGAGAGTCAACGTCGAACCACTACCAACACAACGCCCTCAGGGAGGAACGCAATCGAAAAAGGGAATTACAACACCAACGAAACAAACCAATAACACAAGAAACGGAATCGAACAAACAACAGAAACATCAACAACGGCGATGAATAACGAGGTTGGCGGTGAGGGAGAGCGGCAGTAAGGGAATCATGACGAACAAAAATCGGCAGAGGTCAGCGGGGCTGGGCCGATAACCTGCTGGAGGTTATAGCTGGAAGGGAAAGTTGAGGGGATGCAAGGGAAGTTCGCCAGCTCTGGCTGGGATTTACTTGGAGGTGCTTAGCTCACAACTTATATAGCAGTTCTTCGTCGCACCACCGAACAACTCCAACTCTGAGTAAAACCTAAGCCACTAAGCAGGGACACTCAATACTACCAATCGTCTTCTAACATGACATGGTAACGCTGCCACAATTCATGACAGCTTACAAGTAACAATGCACCACAGTGCACAGCAGTGCACAGCAGTGCACAGCAGTGCAAAACAATTCCGTAATACTGCACAACAATGTACAACAATGTACAACCATGCGCATCCATGACAGTGCATACACACAATACGACAGCGCACCATAATGACCAGACCACGACAATCCATACACAAACACCCGCACCTGTTGCCTGCAACCTGTAATCAGTACACGACGCCATAATGTGTATGTCTAGGCTCACCAAGTCACACGTCAGCAACAAGTACCTGTAAACCATATGGCCTGAACCAAACACAGCCAACAAGTTCCATGCATCCAGATACATACATGTGCATGCAGCACTACCCGAACATGATGTCAACCACTCATCAGTGTCAACACTCGTGCACCATGTACCAAGTATCTACATTGCTACATGTGCACACTGTGCACCTCGACCACTCTAGACAACGTGTCCTGGTGTACAGTCTGTCTGTACGAACCCATCTGAACACCTTGATATTCGACACAGCACCACATCTGACACGTTCATCCAATGGTGGCTCTTCCACCATCCAACACAATGGAGCGTATCCAACACAATGGAGCGTATCCAACACAATGGAGCGTATCCAACACAATGGAGCGTATCCAACACAATGGAGCGTACAGAACGACATCCGTCATAGTTTCACATACCAAGGTACCATTCTAGACTTGTCACATGTGAACAGCTTGATGTCAGTGACAGCATGACATCCAACACCCTCCCTCTGTTACTGACTTCAAGCGAGTCGCACAAGCACCAACAGCACAATTAACTTGGTGTAATATGTGCAATGCAACCCTTTCAGTAATATCGTGCAGAGGGATGGTGACAGCCAGTTCAACAGCCTAATGAGTTGTGTCAAAGTCCATATTCGTACATCAATGACCAGTGTACTTCTACCACACTTGCGTACTGTTTGACTTAATATGAGAGTGACAGCATCGGGTCTTCTTTCGACACCCTCCCTCTGTCACTCACTTCAATCGCAGTAATCCAACACTTGTAACGAAGGCAATGAGACACCATCTTCTAAGCAGGAAAGAACTGACGAGACACTGAGAGGTTAAATCTCAGGATGATCTTCAGCAACCCTCCCTCTCTCACTGACCTTAAAAGCAAATTGAATTCCAGTTCTTTTCAAACCTGCAAAGCAACACACTTTCTGCCTCAATGCCATCACAGAAGCGATGTAGACATGCACAAATGACAACCTTCTAGATCCTTGAACTATATATTTTCTCCAAGTATGTAACAAAATAACAACCTCTTGGAAAATCTTCTCTTCTGTAGGTTTAACAGACATGCAAATCAGGACAACCTTCTGGTTCACCCACAGTCATTTGAACACCAGACATTTTCTTTTTTTTCAATCAATTTCTTTTTATTTATAGTGTTCCCAATGTCCCATGAAGAGCAGCAGGGTAGCACTGTCAAGGTGTAAACTAACTTGGTCAATTACGAACCAATGCAATCATTCTTACTACTTATAGCACAGATTTACAGCTGTACTTCTTCCAATACATCTAGTATTTCGGTCGCCTCCTGTTTCTCTCCAGGTGACCAATCTTCCATTCCGAGTAGTACCTTCAGTCTTCCGTACTTCCAGTACTCGTTTCCAAGTACATCACGTGCCTCCATTGGGTTCGCTGGGAACTCATTGAAGTACCATCGGATACCCATCATTCGGTGCGAAACTTTGCGCAACCGAAGAACGGGTGGGTATTTTCCATTTGCACCACACGGGATTTTGCGAACGCGTCTTGCCGAGGCAAGTTTCCACTCCGCATCCCGTATACTTCGTATTCCTTTTGTACAAACATTATCAATTTCAGCTCGTAGTGCCGAAATAGAAGGATATGCATTATACAGCGACAGCTGCCGACATGCCCGGTTCACCTTCAACTGTCGCGATCTGTGTTCCAATTCAAGGTTACATGCCGTCTCACGACACGATTGATAATGCCGTAGACGTTTGGAGGCGAACTCAATTCGTCGCAGAGCCGCCGACTCTAAACGACAAAGTGCACGCATCATCGGCACCCGATATGTTCCAAACCGAGATGCCATTTTGCAAGAATCAGTTTGAAGAACGTTGCCTCAAGCTTCACTATCGCCATTTCCAAATGAGGCGTGAGCGGTACAAGATGCAACGCATATTCGTAAATCGACCTCACGAATGCGCGGTACAAACTCACACAGCTGCGCGTATCAAATCCATTCCGGTGCAGACCAGCACCGGCTAGGCTTCCTAATCGACGTTGAGCATTTTGCACCCGTTCCATGTGCTTGTCGGCTGTTACTCCACTGGTGTTTAGAGACACCCCCAGATATACTGCACTACGTACCACGCTCAGCTTATCACCAGCAAGTGTGAATATTGCAGAGTGGTTTTGGTTTGCAGGCAGTTGCAGTACCATCGACTTGCCGTTTGCAGTGTTCCACGGCATTTGCATTTCTTTGCCCCAACTACTGCATATGTCTAGCAGTTGTTGCAGCCCGCTATCTGTCTTCGCCATCAGAATCACATCGTCGGCAAATGCACTTGCACCTCGATCCGACACATGATATGGCACCTCCTGCACTCGATATAGCATGGAATCAATATACATGTTGAACAATGTACAGCTGAATGGGTCACCTTGAGGCACTCCAAGAGTCATTTGTACTTGTTCATCTTTCCAATTTCCATTTATGAAAGCGTTGACTGGTTGCAGCAGCAAAGTAGTCATTGCCGCATGCTTCGGTTGTAACCTCGATGCGCACACTTGCGACAATAGTTTTCGGTTAACTTTGTCGTACGCCTTCGTTAGATCCAGTACTGCCACACGCGAGTGGCCGTTTTTGATGATGTTACTCACCTCCACAATCGACTGTTCTGTTCCATTGTACTTTGAGAACCCATACTGGTACTCATGAAACTCGATATAGTTCATCACGATCGAGTTTAATGCAGCCGAAATTGCTTTGCGCAAGTGCGACAGAATAGAGATCGGTCGGTAGTTGGATGGTACCGAGATGTCGCCTTTCTTGTATATGGGCGATATACGTGTCTGCCGCAACGTTGATGGTAGATATGCCAACTTGCCACACGCTCGCCACAGCTTGAGAAGCGTGGAAGCGCACAAAGTTGGACTCACCTGTAGCATTTCCGATGCCACGTTATCGCGCCCAATCGATCTTCCCTTCTTTGCATCCTTGATCGATTTTTCCAATGCAGGGTGGCTGGTACTCGGCAATAAACTCAGCGTAGTCCTGTGAGTCTAATGGATTTCCTCGTTCCAGTGCCCGTGCGCTATGTTGAGATCATAATTTCATCACCGAGTTGATTCGATTCACTGTTTGAGATGCTGTTTCGTCCTCGGCGGTTTCAAGAAATTCGTCCAACAGTTGTCTCTTCTTTGCCCGACAACGACGTTTAATGAATCGGTCAATCACCTTGTACACATTCCACATTTGAATGTTACCACTTCGTTTCCACCGTTTGTAATATGTAGATCGCACACGACTCAACTGGTCAAGACTAGAATCCCAGAAGAATCGATAGGGGTCAGGACGCATTGATACGGAAGTGATCCAGGGGCTACTGATTGTGTCCACAAGTTGGCAACAAGCATCCTCCAGATCCTCTTCTGAGGTTGCGTGGTCAAAACGAGAAGCCACATTAGGCAAATTGGCTTTGTAATATGTCTGAGCGTCTTCGATTCTGTCCACGCATTTGAGTTGCGCCCTCGAAATCTTTGGTTTCCGAGGTGAGAATTGAGTTGTCATCCAGTCAATGTCGGCAACCACCATGTTGTGATCCGAGACTGCATCCCACGATCCACTGGTTCAGCTGATGAGGATTGCTCTGAACTCGATACCACAACGTTCCAGACACCTTTGATTCGGCATGCGGCACGAAGGCGATGGCGCCAAAGGGTATAATCTTCCTCACGCTTACCATAAAAGCGTGGGATCTTGACACCAGAGTTGGTTTCAGACTCAACTTCCGAGTCCGACATGTTCCAAAACAGAGTTACCAAACTCCAGTACAAGGGATTTCACGAGTAGAAGAGAAACGAAGGAATCAGAGAAGCGGCGTGAGGGAAACAATTCTTCCTTAACAAAGGAGGGTAGGGCTGGAGTGGAGTAAGGACTCAACACTAAACAGCGGGGACGCCAGCGGAGACTCTGTAACGAAGTCTGCAACGCTCGTCTGGACGCGTCCAGTACGCGATCACAAGCGGAGTGGAACTCGACGCTTGGAGTATACTCACGGGTGAGAGACAACCAACCCGGAGCAGAAAGGGCAGAGTGAAGGATGCAATGCCGCTTCCCCACAAGCAAGTAAAAGAAAAGCTGGAGTGGATTCAAGCTCAACACTCAACAGCGAGGACGCCAGCGGAGACTGTGGGGGTAGTCTGCAACGCTCGTCGGGACGCGTCCCGTACGCGATCACAGGCGGAGTTCGGAGACTCGACGCCTGGAGCAAGCTCACGGGTGAGGTACAACTCGAACCCGGAATGATGATGAAACTTCTTAGGCGGGCGCACTGACAGGAGAAACTACCTCCGCTACCCTGTGGGTCCGAACCCCTGGTCCCCGGTCACTCTCTCCGGGTGAGGCACGATTTGATCACCTGCCAAGCTCTGCGTACTTCAGAGCGAGGCGCTGTTAGTCCCTACGAGAAGTCCCAAGGAGGGTACTAGTCGAGATACACGTTCCCCAGTTGAACCCTTGCTGGTCTCTTACGAGAAAGTAGCTCTGTCTTTCGGCGCAGTACGGTCGCTTCTACGGTTCCAAGCCCGTTTCATCGACCTCCGTACTCCACGGACGCAGAGCAGGATTTGCTGTCTCCCTTGTCTCGAGCCGGCGGGTTACTAACAAACGCGATATGTGTTCACCATTCGCCAGAGAGAAAACAGCGGGATACTCTAACGCAGATAGGAAAACTTCCAAAGAAAAGTAGTAAGTAAGAAATGAGCGCGACGTCTGCAAGTTGTTGACGCTCTGGGCCCATAACCTAACGAAACGCACGCAGGTAGGGTAGAAAGGGAAGTAAGTAGAGATGGATATTGAAGAAAGAGAAAGTAAAACAAGTGAAGGTTGACGGCCTTGGGTCGACCCGTTTACTCGAGGGTCGTCGATCGCAACCTACAAATACCCTAGCGCGCGCTTCACCGTCGTCGCAGCAAGCGACGACGGCGGTCATTAAAAGTTGCACGTGTGTGCAGTTGTACACGGAAAGTGCGCGCAAACTGGAGTACAACAATTTCAAATAACTAAATCAATCAACACTACAAATCCATTGCCAGTCCTTTGATTCAGAACCAGATCTAAAAAATCATCAATTTGCATGGTGGCACTCCAACCGCCTTGCGCATCCCAGAATCGCATATTGCATGCAAAACCGCCCATTCCAGCCTAGGGAAGCACATCCTCGCTATCTGCATAGTCAGTCTACTACTCTAAGCCTCGTCCAACCACAGAGCTGCGCTTGGCCCATACCACCATAACTCTCCATACAATCCATGGCATTTGTAGACACCACGTTGCACAAGAACATTTGCAGTAGCCAATCATATTGCCGTTTCACGTTGGGGTTGAGCAGAGGCGCATATGCGCTTTTGCGAAGAGGGTGCCCAAAAGTGCCCATCGTCCCCTGCAACTTTGCTTCCAAGTAGTCCGAGACCAACCTGTAGGACTGACCGGCACTCGACCATGTCCCAACATCAACATACATCGCAACCTTCTGATACTTTCATTGTACTCAGACATGCATAAAGACAACCTTCCGGAATGCGTAGGGAAAACAGTTTCATAGAGTCTCAGGCATGAAAACACTCAACCTCCTGAGCTCTAGTAAACACAGAAGCAAAAGCAAGCAACAAACAAATGATCATCAGGCCCACTGGCAGGAAATACTATTCCCGGTACCCTAGGGAGTCGGACCCCTGACCTCCGGAGACCTTCCGGGTAGGAAACGACTTCTTCAGTCTACCTCCTCCTGCGTTCCCGGAGAAGGCGCGTTGCTCTCTACGAGATGTCCAGAGGATGGTTAATGGCCAAAGATATGCCTTCACCAAGTAAAACCCTCTCTGATCTCTTGCAAGAACTTGCGCGACCTTGAAACAGCAGCTACATTGACACCCAAGGTACGCTTCTAGCGAGCAATCAATGAAGATCACAAGCGGCCTGATCCCAATGGGAGGTCAGCCTTCGATACGTTGCCTCCCCGTACTAAAAGCCCACTGGACAAGCCAATGAGTCAGTTGCACGGATCAAAAGCTCCTTATGGATGCCTTCACCGCCGTCCAAGCACCTAACACACAGTCAGGTTCAACAAACAAAAGTCAAACACCACAACCAAAGTGCAGTACGCCACGGCACCCCGTTAGCTTCAGCGCGTACAACACCGTTATCCGCCCAAAAGGACCGGTGGAGCCCGCTAGTCAGCACGTCCACCTTGGTTCAAGCCGCCTGGCTCCCGTCCCCGATTACTCGGATCAACCCTTCGTCGCACAGGTAATGCAGTGATGACCAAAAATGCCGAGCACACACGTAGTGCACGGACTTCAACAACAACAGCTGAGCACAAAGCTAGTGCCCAGACTTCAATAAAAATGGTCTCAACCTCTCAGATCAGAACCCGCAAACACGACGCGGGGATCCCAACAACAACAACAATAGTGGGAGACCAAACAAATCGGATAGCGATCGACAACAAGGGCAACAACGAGCACCCAAACACAATCACGAAAGAGAGTCAACGTCGAACCACTACCAACACAACGCCCTCAGGGAGGAACGCAATCGAAAAAGGGAATTACAACACCAACGAAACAAACCAATAACACAAGAAACGGAATCGAACAAACAACAGAAACATCAACAACGGCGATGAATAACGAGGTTGGCGGTGAGGGAGAGCGGCAGTAAGGGAATCATGACGAACAAAAATCGGCAGAGGTCAGCGGGGCTGGGCCGATAACCTGCTGGAGGTTATAGCTGGAAGGGAAAGTTGAGGGGATGCAAGGGAAGTTCGCCAGCTCTGGCTGGGATTTACTTGGAGGTGCTTAGCTCACAACTTATATAGCAGTTCTTCGTCGCACCACCGAACAACTCCAACTCTGAGTAAAACCTAAGCCACTAAGCAGGGACACTCAATACTACCAATCGTCTTCTAACATGACATGGTAACGCTGCCACAATTCATGACAGCTTACAAGTAACAATGCACCACAGTGCACAGCAGTGCACAGCAGTGCACAGCAGTGCAAAACAATTCCGTAATACTGCACAACAATGTACAACAATGTACAACCATGCGCATCCATGACAGTGCATACACACAATACGACAGCGCACCATAATGACCAGACCACGACAATCCATACACAAACACCCGCACCTGTTGCCTGCAACCTGTAATCAGTACACGACGCCATAATGTGTATGTCTAGGCTCACCAAGTCACACGTCAGCGACAAGTACCTGTAAACCATATGGCCTGAACCAAACACAGCCAACAAGTTCCATGCATCCAGATACATACATGTGCATGCAGCACTACCCGAACATGATGTCAACCACTCAACAGTGTCAACACTCGTGCACCATGTACCAAGTATCTACATTGCTACATGTGCACACTGTGCACCTCGACCACTCTAGACAACGTGTCCTGGTGTACAGTCTGTCTGTACGAACCCATCTGAACACCTTGATATTCGACACAGCACCACATCTGACACGTTCATCCAATGGTGGCTCTTCCACCATCCAACACAATGGAGCGTATCCAACACAATGGAGCGTATCCAACACAATGGAGCGTATCCAACACAATGGAGCGTACAGAACGACATCCGTCATAGTTTCACATACCAAGGTACCATTCTAGACTTGTCACATGTGAACAGCTTGATGTCAGTGACAGCATGACATCCAACACCCTCCCTCTGTTACTGACTTCAAGCGAGTCGCACAAGCACCAACAGCACAATTAACTTGGTGTAATATGTGCAATGCAACCCTTTCAGTAATATCGTGCAGAGGGATGGTGACAGCCAGTTCAACAGCCTAATGAGTTGTGTCAAAGTCCATATTCGTACATCAATGACCAGTGTACTTCTACCACACTTGCGTACTGTTTGACTTAATATGAGAGTGACAGCATCGGGTCTTCTTTCGACACCCTCCCTCTGTCACTCACTTCAATCGCAGTAATCCAACACTTGTAACGAAGGCAATGAGACACCATCTTCTAAGCAGGAAAGAACTGACGAGACACTGAGAGGTTAAATCTCAGGATGATCTTCAGCAACCCTCCCTCTCTCACTGACCTTAAAAGCAAATTGAATTCCAGTTCTTTTCAAACCTGCAAAGCAACACACTTTCTGCCTCAATGCCATCACAGAAGCGATGTAGACATGCACAAATGACAACCTTCTAGATCCTTGAACTATATATTTCCTCCAAGTATGTAACAAAATAACAACCTCTTGGAAAATCTTCTCTTCTGTAGGTTTAACAGACATGCAAATCAGGACAACCTTCTGGTTCACCCACAGTCATTTGAACACCGGACATTTTCTTTTTTTTCAATCAATTTCTTTCTATTTATAGTTTTCCCAATGTCCCATGAAGAGCAGCAGGGTAGCACTGTCAAGGTGTAAACTAACTTGGTCAATTACGAACCAACGCAATCATTCTTACTACTTATAGCACAGATTTACAGCTGTACTTCTTCCAATACATCTAGTATTTCGGTCGCCTCCTGTTTCTCTCCAGGTGACCAATCTTCCATTCCGAGTAGTACCTTCAGTCTTCCGTACTTCCAGTACTCGTTTCCAAGTACATCACGTGCCTCCATTGGGTTCGCTGGGAACTCATTGAAGTACCATCGGATACCCATCATTCGGTGTGAAACTTTGCGCAACCGAAGAACGGGTGGGTATTTTCCATTTGCACCACACGGGATTTTGCGAACGCGTCTTGCCGAGGCAAGTTTCCACTCCGCATCCCGTATATTTCGTATTCCTTTTGTACAAACATTATCAATTTCAGCTCGTAGTGCCGAAATAGAAGGATATGCATTATACAGCGACAGCTGCCGACATGCCCGGTTCACCTTCAACTGTCGCGATCTGTGTTCCAATTCAAGGTTCAATGCCGTCTCACGACACGATTGATAATGCCGTAGACGTTTGGAGGCGAACTCAATTCGTCGCAGAGCCGCCGACTCTAAACGACAAAGTGCACGCATCATCGGCACCCGATATGTTCCAAACCGAGATGCCATTTTGCAAGAATCAGTTTGAAGAACGTTGCCTCAAGCTTCACTATCGCCATTTCCAAATGAGGCGTGAGCGGTACAAGATGCAACGCATATTCGTAAATCGACCTCACGAATGCGCGGTACAAACTCACACAGCTGCGCGTATCAAATCCATTCCGGTGCAGACCAGCACCGGCTAGGCTTCCTAATCGACGTTGAGCATTTTGCACCCGTTCCATGTGCTTGTCGGCTGTTACTCCACTGGTGTTTAGAGACACCCCCAGATATACTGCACTACGTACCACGCTCAGCTTATCACCAGCAAGTGTGAATATTGCAGAGTGGTTTTGGTTTGCAGGCAGTTGCAGTACCATCGACTTGCCGTTTGCAGTGTTCCACGGCATTTGCATTTCTTTGCCCCAACTACTGCATATGTCTAGCAGTTGTTGCAGCCCGCTATCTGTCTTCGCCATCAGAATCACATCGTCGGCAAATGCACTTGCACCTCGATCCGACACATGATATGGCACCTCCTGCACTCGATATAGCATGGAATCAATATACATGTTGAACAATGTACAGCTGAATGGGTCACCTTGAGGCACTCCAAGAGTCATTTGTACTTGTTCATCTTTCCAATTTCCATTTATGAAAGCGTTGACTGGTTGCAGCAGCAAAGTAGTCATTGCCGCATGCTTCGGTTGTAACCTCGATGCGCACACTTGCGACAATAGTTTTCGGTTAACTTTGTCGTACGCCTTCGTTAGATCCAGTACTGCCACACGCGAGTGGCCGTTTTTGATGATGTTACTCACCTCCACAATCGACTGTTCCGTTCCATTGTACTTTGAGAACCCATACTGGTACTCATGAAACTCGATATAGTTCATCACGATCGAGTTTAATGCAGCCGAAATTGCTTTACGCAAGTGCGACAGAATAGAGATCGGTCGGTAGTTGGATGGCACCGAGATGTCGCCTTTCTTGTATATGGGCGATATACGTGTCTGTCGCAACGTTGATGGTAGATATGCCAACTTGCCGCACGCCGCCACAGCTTGAGAAGCGTGGAAGCGCACAAAGTTGGACTCACCTGTAGCATTTCCTGTTGATGTATGGATGTGGTCGAGTGCATGTCAGTCCCTCAAAGGTGCTCCAAGTACTTGGAATACAAAGTTGCAGGAGAGCATGGGCACTTTTGGGCACCCTCATGAGAAAAGCGCATATGCGTGTCTCCGCGAACCGAACGTGATACTGCAATATGATTGGCTACTGCAAATGGCTACATGCAACGTGGTTTGCACAAGTGGAACGTGTTGTATGGAGCGAGAAGGGCAGATGGAACAAGTGGTACGCTGTGATTGGCTGCAGCCTATAGGTGGTGGCCAGTTATGCGTTAGCGGAGTATCTGTTATTATAGGCCATTGTGAGGGGTTGTGCAATGTATGCGATTCTGGGCTACTATGAAGGGTTTTGGAGCGAATATGCGATTCTGAGCTGCGCGAGGGTGTTGGCTGTGCCAGACCGAAATTGTCAATTTTTTAGAGCAAGATATGGATCATGGAGTTGGCATTGGATTTGGCACGATTTGATTTAGTTGCTTGAATTCGTATTGTGTTTTGCGCGCGCTTTTGCTGTCAAAGTGTACACTTTGACAACGTGTGCAGTTATGTCGCTGGATGCGACGGCGGCGGCGCGCGCTAGAGTATTTGTAGGTTGCGATCGCTGCCCGATCACTAAACTCGGGAAGAAGGTGGCCTACCCCCTTTGTTTGTCTTACTCATCTTCTTCACTACTTTCCCCTTTCCTTCTCTAACCTGCGTTCGTTGCGTCATTTCCGATGCCACGTTATCGCGCCCAATCGATCTTCCCTTCTTTGCATCCTTGATCGATTTTTCCAATGCAATCCGGAACGAGTTCGGAACATCAAATGTGACTGCTTTCACCCCACATTCAGGTGGCTGGTACTCGGCAATAAACTCAGCGTAGTCCTGTGGGTCTAATGGATTTCCTCGTTCCAGTGCCCGTGCGCTATGTTGAGATCGTAATTTCATCACCGAGTTGATTCGATTCACTGTTTGAGATGCTGTTTCGTCCTCGGCGGTTTCAAGAAATTCGTCCAACAGTTGTCTCTTCTTTGCCCGACAACGACGTTTAATGAATCGGTCAATCACCTTGTACACATTCCACATTTGAATGTTACCACTTCGTTTCCACCGTTTGTAATATGTAGATCGCACACGACTCAACTGGTCAAGACTAGAATCCCAGAAGAATCGATAGGGGTCAGGACGCATTGATACGGAAGTGATCCAGGGGCTACTGATTGTGTCCACAAGTTGGCAACAAGCATTTTCCAGATCCTCTTCTGAGGTTGCGTGGTCAAAACGAGAAGCCACATTAGGCAAATTGGCTTTGTAATATGTCTGAGCGTCTTCGATTCTGTCCACGCATTTGAGTTGCGCCCTCGAAATCTTTGGTTTCCGAGGTGAGAATTGAGTTGTCATCCAGTCAATGTCGGCAACCACCATGTTGTGATCCGAGACTGCATCCCACGATCCACTGGTTCAGCTGATGAGGATTGCTCTGAACTCGATACCACAACGTTCCAGACACCTTTGATTCGGCATGCGGCACGAAGGCGATGGCGCCAAAGGGTATAATCTTCCTCACGCTTACCATAAAAGCGTGGGATCTTGACACCAGAGTTGGTTTCAGACTCAACTTCCGAGTCCGACATGTTCCAAAACAGAGTTACCAAACTCCAGTACAAGGGATTTCACGAGTAGAAGAGAAACGAAGGAATCAGAGAAGCGGCGTGAGGGAAACAATTCTTCCTTAACAAAGGAGGGTAGGGCTGGAGTGGAGTAAGGACTCAACACTAAACAGCGGGGACGCCAGCGAAGACTCTGTAACGAAGTTTGCAACGCTCGTCTGGACGCGTCCAGTACGCGATCACAAGCGGAGTGGAACTCGACGCTTGGAGTATACTCACGGGTGAGAGACAACCAACCCGGAGCAGAAAGGGCAGAGTGAAGGATGCAATGCCGCTTCCCCCCACAAGCAAGTAAAAGAAAAGCTGGAGTGGATTCAAGCTCAACACTCAACAGCGAGGACGCCAGCGGAGACTGTGGGGGTAGTCTGCAACGCTCGTCGGGACGCGTCCCGTACGCGATCACAGGCGGAGTTCGGAGACTCGACGCCTGGAGCAAGCTCACGGGTGAGGTACAACTCGAACCCGGAATGATGATGAAACTTCTTAGGCGGGCGCACTGACAGGAGAAACTACCTCCGCTACCCTGTGGGTCCGAACCCCTGGTCCCCGGTCACTCTCTCCGGGTGAGGCACGATTTGATCACCTGCCAAGCTCTGCGTACTTCAGAGCGAGGCGCTGTTAGTCCCTACGAGAAGTCCCAAGGAGGGTACTAGTCGAGATACACGTTCCCCAGTTGAACCCTTGCTGGTCTCTTACGAGAAAGTAGCTCTGTCTTTCGGCGCAGTACGGTCGCTTCTACGGTTCCAAGCCCGTTTCATCGACCTCCGTACTCCACGGACGCAGAGCAGGATTTGCTGTCTCCCTTGTCTCGAGCCGGCGGGTTACTAACAAACGCGATATGTGTTCACCATTCGCCAGAGAGAAAACAGCGGGATACTCTAACGCAGATAGGAAAACTTCCAAAGAAAAGTAGTAAGTAAGAAATGAGCGCGACGTCTGCAAGTTGTTGACGCTCTGGGCCCATAACCTAACGAAACGCACGCAGGTAGGGTAGAAAGGGAAGTAAGTAGAGATGGATATTGAAGAAAGAGAAAGTAAAACAAGTGAAGGTTGACGGCCTTGGGTCGACCCGTTTACTCGAGGGTCGTCGATCGCAACCTACAAATACCCTAGCGCGCGCTTCACCGTCGTCGCAGCAAGCGACGACGGCGGTCATTAAAAGTTGCACGTTTGTGCAGTTGTACACGGAAAGTGCGCGCAAACTGGAGTACAACAATTTCAAATAACTAAATCAATCAACACTACAAATCCATTGCCAGTCCTTTGATTCAGAACCAGATCTAAAAAATCATCAATTTGCATGGTGGCACTCCAACCGCCTTGCGCATCCCAGAATCGCATATTGCATGCAAAACCGCCCATTCCAGCCTAGGAAAGCACATCCTCGCTATCTGCATAGTCAGTCTACTACTCTAAGCCTCGTCCAACCACAGAGCTGCGCTTGGCCCATACCACCATAACTCTCCATACAATCCATGGCATTTGTAGACACCACGTTGCACAAGAACATTTGCAGTAGCCAATCATATTGCCGTTTCACGTTGGGGTTGAGCAGAGGCGCATATGCGCTTTTGCGAAGAGGGTGCCCAAAAGTGCCCATCGTCCCCCTGCAACTTTGCTTCCAAGTAGTCCGAGACCAACCTGTAGGACTGACCGGCACTCGACCATGTCCCAACATCAACATACATCGCAACCTTCTGATACTTTCATTGTACTCAGACATGCATAAAGACAACCTCCCGGAATGCGTAGGGAAAACAGTTACATAGAGTCTCAGGCATGAAAACACTCAACCTCCTGAGCTCTAGTAAACACAGAAGCAAAAGCAAGCAACAAACAAATGATCATCGGGCCCACTGGCAGGAAATACTATTCCCGGTACCCTAGGGAGTCGGACCCCTGACCTCCGGAGACCTTCCGGGTAGGAAACGACTTCTTCAGTCTACTTCCTCCTGCGTTCCCGGAGAAGGCGCGTTGCTCTCTACGAGATGTCCAGAGGATGGTTAATGGCCAAAGATATGCCTTCACCAAGTAAAACCCTCTCTGATCTCTTGCAAGAACTTGCGCGACCTTGAAACAGCAGCTACATTGACACCCAAGGTACGCTTCTAGCGAGCAATCAATGAAGATCACAAGCGGCCTGATCCCAATGGGAGGTCAGCCTTCGATACGTTGCCTCCCCGTACTAAAAGCCCACTGGACAAGCCAATGAGTCAGTTGCACGGATCAAAAGCTCCTTATGGATGCCTCCACCGCCGTCCAAGCACCTAACACACAGTCAGGTTCAACAAACAAAAGTCAAACACCACAACCAAAGTGCAGTACGCCACGGCACCCCGTTAGCTTCAGCGCGTACAACACCGTTATCCGCCCAAAAGGACCGGTGGAGCCCGCTAGTCAGCACGTCCGCCTTGGTTCAAGCCGCCTGGCTCCCGTCCCCGATTACTCGGATCAACCCTTCGTCGCACAGGTAATGCAGTGATGACCAAAAATGCCGAGCACACACGTAGTGCACGGACTTCAACAACAACAGCTGAGCACAAAGCTAGTGCCCAGACTTCAATAAAAATGGTCTCAACCTCTCGGATCAGAACCCGCAAACACGACGCGGGGATCCCAACAACAACAACAATAGTGGGAGACCAAACAAATCGGATAGCGATCGACAACAAGGGCAACAACGAGCACCCAAACACAATCACGAAAGAGAGTCAACGTCGAACCACTACCAACACAACGCCCTCAGGGAGGAACGCAATCGAAAAAGGGAATTACAACACCAACGAAACAAACCAATAACACAAGAAACGGAATCGAACAAACAACAGAAACATCAACAACGGCGATGAATAACGAGGTTGGCGGTGAGGGAGAGCGGCAGTAAGGGAATCATGACGAACAAAAATCGGCAGAGGTCAGCGGGGCTGGGCCGATAACCTGCTGGAGGTTATAGCTGGAAGGGAAAGTTGAGGGGATGCAAGGGAAGTTCGCCAGCTCTGGCTGGGATTTACTTGGAGGTGCTTAGCTCACAACTTATATAGCAGTTCTTCGTCGCACCACCGAACAACTCCAACTCTGAGTAAAACCTAAGCCACTAAGCAGGGACACTCAATACTACCAATCGTCTTCTAACATGACATGGTAACGCTGCCACAATTCATGACAGCTTACAAGTAAAAAGGCACAACAGTGCACAGCCAGTGCACAGCAGTGCAAAACAATTCCGTAATACTGCACAACAATGTACAACAATGTACAACCATGCGCATCCATGACAGTGCATACACACAATACGACAGCGCACCATAATGACCAGACCACGACAATCCATACACAAACACCCGCACCTGTTGCCTGCAACCTGTAATCAGTACACGACGCCATAATGTGTATGTCTAGGCTCACCAAGTCACACGTCAGCAACAAGTACCTGTAAACCATATGGCCTGAACCAAACACAGCCAACAAGTTCCATGCATCCAGATACATACATGTGCATGCAGCACTACCCGAACATGATGCCAACCACTCAACAGTGTCAACACTCGTGCACCATGTACCAAGTATCTACATTGCTACATGTGCACACTGTGCACCTCGACCACTCTAGACAACGTGTCCTGGTGTACAGTCTGTCTGTACGAACCCATCTGAACACCTTGATATTCGACACAGCACCACATCTGACACGTTCATCCAATGGTGGCTCTTCCACCATCCAACACAATGGAGCGTATCCAACACAATGGAGCGTATCCAACACATTGGAGCGTATCCAACACAATGGAGCGTACAGAACGACATCCGTCATAGTTTCACATACCAAGGTACCATTCTAGACTTGTCACATGTGAACAGCTTGATGTCAGTGACAGCATGACATCCAACACCCTCCCTCTGTTACTGACTTCAAGCGAGTCGCACAAGCACCAACAGCACAATTAACTTGGTGTAATATGTGCAATGCAACCCTTTCAGTAATATCGTGCAGAGGGATGGTGACAGCCAGTTCAACAGCCTAATGAGTTGTGTCAAAGTCCATATTCGTACATCAATGACCAGTGTACTTCTACCACACTTGCGTACTGTTTGACTTAATATGAGAGTGACAGCATCGGGTCTTCTTTCGACACCCTCCCTCTGTCACTCACTTCAATCGCAGTAATCCAACACTTGTAACGAAGGCAATGAGACACCATCTTCTAAGCAGGAAAGAACTGACGAGACACTGAGAGGTTAAATCTCAGGATGATCTTCAGCAACCCTCCCTCTCTCACTGACCTTAAAAGCAAATTGAATTCCAGTTCTTTTCAAACCTGCAAAGCAACACACTTTCTGCCTCAATGCCATCACAGAAGCGATGTAGACATGCACAAATGACAACCTTCTAGATCCTTGAACTATATATTTTCTCCAAGTATGTAACAAAATAACGAACCTCTTGGAAAATCTTCTCTTCTGTAGGTTTAACAGACATGCAAATCAGGACAACCTTCTGGTTCACCCACAGTCATTTGAACACCGGACATTTTCTTTTTTTTCAATCAATTTCTTTCTATTTATAGTGTTCCCAATGTCCCATGAAGAGCAGCAGGGTAGCACTGTCAAGGTGTAAACTAACTTGGTCAATTACGAACCAACGCAATCATTCTTACTACTTATAGCACAGATTTACAGCTGTACTTCTTCCAATACATCTAGTATTTCGGTCGCCTCCTGTTTCTCTCCAGGTGACCAATCTTCCATTCCGAGTAGTACCTTCAGTCTTCCGTACTTCCAGTACTCGTGTCCAAGTACATCACGTGCCTCCATTGGGTTCGCTGGGAACTCATTGAAGTACCATCGGATACCCATCATTCGGTGTGAAACTTTGCGCAACCGAAGAACGGGTGGGTATTTTCCATTTGCAGCACACGGGATTTTGCGAACGCGTCTTGCCGAGGCAAGTTTCCACTCCGCATCCCGTATTCTTCCTATTCCTTTTGTACACACATTATCAATTTCAGCTCGTAGTGCTGAAATTGAAGGATGTGCATTATACAGCGACAGCTGCCGACATGCCCGGTTCACCTTCAACTGTCGCGATCTTTGTTCCAATTCAAGGTTCAATGCCGTCTCACGACACGATTGATAATGCCGTAGACGTTTGGAGGCGAGCACAATTCGTCGCAGAGCCGCAGACTCTAAACGACAAAGTGCACGCATCATCGGCACCCGATATGTTCCAAACCGAGATGCCATTTTTCCAAGAATCAGTTTGAAGAACGTTGCTTCAAGCTTCACTATCGCCATTTCCAAATGAGGCGTGAGCGGTACAAGATGCAACGCATATTCGTAAATCGACCTCACGAATGCGCGGTACAAACTCACACAGCTGCGCGTATCAAATCCATTCCGGTGCAGACCAGCACCGGCTAGGCTTCCCAATCGACGTTGAGCATTTTGTACGCGTTCCATGTGCTTGTCGGTTGTTACTCCACTGGTGTTTAGAGACACCCCCAGATATACTGCACTACGTACCACGCTCAGCTTATCACCAGCAAGTGTGAATATTGCAGAGTGGTTTTGGTTTGCAGGCAGTTGCAGTACCATCCACTTGCCGTTTGCAGTGTTCCACGGCATTTGCATTTCTTTGCCCCAACTACTGCATATGTCTAGCAGTAGTTGCAGCCCGCTATCAGTCTTCGCCATCAGAATCACATCGTCGGCAAATGCACTTGCACCTCGATCCGACACATGATATGGCACCTCCTGCACTCGATATAGCATGGAATCAATATACATGTTGAACAATGTACAGCTGAATGGGTCACCTTGAGGCACTCCAAGAGTCATTTGTACTTGTTCATCTTTCCAATTTCCATTTATGAAAGCGTTGACTGGTTGCAGCAGCAAAGTAGTCATTGCCGCATGCTTCGGTTGTAGCCTGGATGCGCACACTTGCGACAATAGTTTTCGGTTAACTTTGTCGTACGCCTTCGTTAGATCCAGTACTGCCACACGCGAGTGGCCGTTTGTGATGATGTTACTCACCTCCACAATCGACTGTTCTGTTCCATTGTACTTTGAGAACCCATACTGGTACTCATGAAACTCGATATAGTTCATCACGATCGAGTTTAATGCAGCCGAAATTGCTTTGCGCAAGTGCGACAGAATAGAGATCGGTCGGTAGTTGGATGGTACCGAGATGTCGCCTTTCTTGTATATGGGCGATATACGTGTCTGCCGCAACGTTGATGGTAGATATGCCAACTTGCCACACGCTCGCCACAGCTTGAGAAGCGTGGAAGCGCACAAAGTTGGACTCACCTGTAGCATTTCCGATGCCACGTTATCGCGCCCAATCGATCTTCCCTTCTTTGCATCCTTGATCGATTTTTCCAATGCAATCCGGAACGAGTTCGGAACATCAAATGTGACTGCTTTCACCCCACATTCGGGTGGCTGGTACTCGGCAATAAACTCAGCGTAGTCCTGTGGGTCTAATGGATTTCCACGTTCCAGTGCCCGTGCGCTATGCTGAGATCGTAATTTCATCACCGAGTTGATTCGATTCACTGTTTGAGATGCTGTTTCGTCCTCGGCGGTATCAAGAAATTCGTCCAACAGTTGTCTCTTCTTTGCTCGACAACGACGTTTAATGAATCGGTCAATCACCTTGTACACATTCCACATTTGAATGTTGCTACTTCGTTTCCACCGTTTGTAATATGTAGATCGCACACGACTCAACTGGTCAAGACTAGAATCCCAGAAGAAGCGATAGCGGTCAGGACGCATTGATACGGAAGTGATCCAGGGGCTATTGATTGTGTCCACGAGTTGGCAACATGCATCCTCCAGATCCTCTTCTGAGGTTGCGTGATCAAAACGAGAAGCCACATTAGGCAAATTGGCTTTGTAATATGTCTGAGCGTCTTCGATTCTGTCCACGTATGAAGAGCACTTCACGCCAAAACAAACAACCTAGTGCCCAACATTATCTCGACATTGCAACGAGCACACACGTAGTGCACGGACTTCAACAACAACAGCTGAGCACAAAGCTAGTGCCCAGACTTCAATAAAAATGGTCTCAACCTCTCGGATCAGAACCCGCAAACACGACGCGGGGATCCCAACAACAACAACAATAGTGGGAGACCAAACAAATCGGATAGCGATCGACAACAAGGGCAACAACGAGCACCCAAACACAATCACGAAAGAGAGTCAACGTCGAACCACTACCAACACAACGCCCTCAGGGAGGAACGCAATCGAAAAAGGGAATTACAACACCAACGAAACAAACCAATAACACAAGAAACGGAATCGAACAAACAACAGAAACATCAACAACGGCGATGAATAACGAGGTTGGCGGTGAGGGAGAGCGGCAGTAAGGGAATCATGACGAACAAAAATCGGCAGAGGTCAGCGGGGCTGGGCCGATAACCTGCTGGAGGTTATAGCTGGAAGGGAAAGTTGAGGGGATGCAAGGGAAGTTCGCCAGCTCTGGCTGGGATTTACTTGGAGGTGCTTAGCTCACAACTTATATAGCAGTTCTTCGTCGCACCACCGAACAACTCCAACTCTGAGTAAAACCTAAGCCACTAAGCAGGGACACTCAATACTACCAATCGTCTTCTAACATGACATGGTAACGCTGCCACAATTCATGACAGCTTACAAGTAAAAAGGCACAACAGTGCACAGCAGTGCACAGCAGTGCAAAACAATTCCGTAATACTGCACAACAATGTACAACAATGTACAACCATGCGCATCCATGACAGTGCATACACACAATACGACAGCGCACCATAATGACCAGACCACGACAATCCATACACAAACACCCGCACCTGTTGCCTGCAACCTGTAATCAGTACACGACGCCATAATGTGTATGTCTAGGCTCACCAAGTCACACGTCAGCAACAAGTACCTGTAAACCATATGGCCTGAACCAAACACAGCCAACAAGTTCCATGCATCCAGATACATACATGTGCATGCAGCACTACCCGAACATGATGCCAACCACTCAACAGTGTCAACACTCGTGCACCATGTACCAAGTATCTACATTGCTACATGTGCACACTGTGCACCTCGACCACTCTAGACAACGTGTCCTGGTGTACAGTCTGTCTGTACGAACCCATCTGAACACCTTGATATTCGACACAGCACCACATCTGACACGTTCATCCAATGGTGGCTCTTCCACCATCCAACACAATGGAGCGTATCCAACACAATGGAGCGTATCCAACACAATGGAGCGTATCCAACACAATGGAGCGTACAGAACGACATCCGTCATAGTTTCACATACCAAGGTACCATTCTAGACTTGTCACATGTGAACAGCTTGATGTCAGTGACAGCATGACATCCAACACCCTCCCTCTGTTACTGACTTCAAGCGAGTCGCACAAGCACCAACAGCACAATTAACTTGGTGTAATATGTGCAATGCAACCCTTTCAGTAATATCGTGCAGAGGGATGGTGACAGCCAGTTCAACAGCCTAATGAGTTGTGTCAAAGTCCATATTCGTACATCAATGACCAGTGTACTTCTACCACACTTGCGTACTGTTTGACTTAATATGAGAGTGACAGCATCGGGTCTTCTTTCGACACCCTCCCTCTGTCACTCACTTCAATCGCAGTAATCCAACACTTGTAACGAAGGCAATGAGACACCATCTTCTAAGCAGGAAAGAACTGACGAGACACTGAGAGGTTAAATCTCAGGATGATCTTCAGCAACCCTCCCTCTCTCACTGACCTTAAAAGCAAATTGAATTCCAGTTCTTTTCAAACCTGCAAAGCAACACACTTTCTGCCTCAATGCCATCACAGAAGCGATGTAGACATGCACAAATGACAACCTTCTAGATCCTTGAACTATATATTTTCTCCAAGTATGTAACAAAATAACAACCTCTTGGAAAATCTTCTCTTCTGTAGGTTTAACAGACATGCAAATCAGGACAACCTTCTGGTTCACCCACAGTCATTTGAACACCGGACATTTTCTTTTTTTTCAATCAATTTCTTTTTATTTATAGTGTTCCCAATGTCCCATGAAGAGCAGCAGGGTAGCACTGTCAAGGTGTAAACTAACTTGGTCAATTACGAACCAACGCAATCATTCTTACTACTTATAGCACAGATTTACAGCTGTACTTCTTCCAATACATCTAGTATTTCGGTCGCCTCCTGTTTCTCTCCAGGTGACCAATCTTCCATTCCGAGTAGTACCTTCAGTCTTCCGTACTTCCAGTACTCGTGTCCAAGTACATCACGTGCCTCCATTGGGTTCGCTGGGAACTCATTGAAGTACCATCGGATACCCATCATTCGGTGTGAAACTTTGCGCAACCGAAGAACGGGTGGGTATTTTCCATTTGCAGCACACGGGATTTTGCGAACGCGTCTTGCCGAGGCAAGTTTCCACTCCGCATCCCGTATACTTCCTATTCCTTTTGTACAGAAGTTAATCTTCGGACACCTGCCGAGAGTCCTTCTCGATGAGCTCAACCACTTTTTCGTTGTCTAACACCGGACATGCAACACAGAGCAACCTCCCGGATCAAATTCATCAATCATGCCCTAAACATGCAAAAATGACAACCTTCTAGGTCCATGAAATAAAGCAGTTCTCCAAGCATGTAACACATAACAATCTCTCGGAACGAAAAGCATTTCAATGTTTAACCAGACATGCAACACAACAGCAACCTTCCGGTTCGACATTAACGTTCCGTACACCGAACGGGCATAACAAAGCAACCTCCGGGTCAGAAA